>JACVVK020000106.1:1202500-1227500 GCA_018292915.2 Batillaria attramentaria | reverse complement strand
GGGGATATGTGTGTGTGTGTGTGTGTGTGTGTGTGTGTGTGTGTGTGTGTGTGCGCGCGCGTGTGTGTGTGGGGTGGGGGGTGGGGGATATGTGTGTGTGTGTGTGTGTGTGTGTGTGTGTGTGTGTGTGTGTGTGTGTGTGTGTGGTTGGGGGTTTTGGTGTTTCTTGTTTTGTTTGTTTGTTTGTTTGTTTCTGAGGGGGGGGGGTGTTTTTGTTTTTCTTTCTTTCTTTTCTTTTATTTATTTATTGGGGGGGGGGGGGGGAGAGCCGAGTGTTAGAGCGTTGGTCATTCAATGCTCGGGTAGTGAGTTCGAATCCTGGTTGGAGCTAAAATAGTTGTGCTGGCCTGTTTCACGTTGCCCTATCTTTGATATCACCCATACGTGATGGAAAAGGACGTTAAACCCTCAAACACCCACCCAACCCCTACTTTGTTTGTTTGTTTGTTTTTGTTTTTGGGTTTTGGTTGTTGTTTTCTTTTTGCTTGTTTGTTTGCTCTGTTCGGGTTAAATTTGATCAATCTGAGTGGCTTTATTATGATTTCGTACAACGTCTTACGCGAGGGGAAGGGGGAGAGTTTACAAGTATATCTGCAATCATACAATTCTGCAGGTACACGTGCAATGTATTATGTCCGTCTCATCGTCCGTCCCATTCCCCAAATCACTTCTCCAACGTTGATCAAACCCACTGACACAGCGACACACATTATGTACATAACTACCATCGCCACTAAAAAAACCCGCGCCATGTGTGAAATGAACACCGACTTGTGACCCCACCATGATCCCCAACACGCCACAACCTGTTGTCGGAATCAACACCCAAACCTCGGCTCCTTTGAAGGCGTTTTTGCCTTCTGAATGTAGGTATTTATGTACGTGTGGGGCTGTTGTAGAGAGAGAAAAAGAGCAGGGTCTTTCACAGGCAGTAGGCTTAATTCTTACACTAGATCTCTGTAGTCTGTGAGGACCCGGAGGTTCGGACACAATAGAGCGAATGCCTTTCGCCGTGTGGTCTGGCGTTCACGGTCGGGTGCACTCCGCTACGCTTCATTGGCCGAGGTTCAACACTGATCGCCCGCGAAGTGCGAGTCTAGTCGACCGTGAGAGGAAACCCGATAGCTCAGTGTGAAAAACTTGATTGATTATTGGTGCTTATTAGTGGCGCCTGCAAACACATTAAAAAGTGATAATTATGATGATATTTAGTGTCAACATACCAAGGGGAAAAGTCTTGCTCGTTAGGGTAAAGTTGATTATTATTATTATTATTATTTATTAATATTATTATTTGGGGGAGACGGAATAGCCGTATGGTCGAGCGTCGGACTTCCGATGCTCGGGTCGTGAATTCGAATCCCTGTTGAGGCCAAATATTTGTGCTGGCCTTTTTCTCGTTGCCCCGTCTTTGATATCATCCGTATGTGGTAGAAAAGGACGTTAAACTCCCAAACACCCACCTCTCCCACCCTTGTCATTCTCTGATTCTTTGCAAGCAGTTAAAGTCAACGTTATTGCTCTCTCTCTCTCTCTCTCTCTCTCTCTCTCTCTCTCTCAAATAAAGTTATTAGTTACAATTTCAATTTCTCTCTCTGAACAAAAAATATTCTTCAAAATGTAATGGAATGACCATTATTACACACATTTTATCAGTCAGTACGTTTTGTTGTTGTTGTTGTTGTTTTGCTGATGTGTTTTAAGCAAATGAAACCCTGCCGAAAGACGTTGCCTACAACACTTCAGAACGCCATCTATACTTTATATTGTTCTTGTTGATGAATGCTTTTAGTGGAAGTCGCTTCGCATCAGTGATTGCTTTGTTTCTCACATGGCACTCGGTTGTAGGCACTGACTGGTATGACTGATAGGTTCCATTATCGCGAGACCACCCGACCACACTCTCATGACAGTGATTGAGGATTTTCCGGAGTTTTTGCTGGGCTCGCGCGCACGCACACACACACACACACACACACACACACACACACACACACACACACACACACACAGAGAGAGAGAGAGAGAGAGAGAGACAGGCGCGTAGGAAGATGCTGAGAGGAAGGGGGGCCCATTAAGTCGGGTTAGCCATACGGCCGGGGTGAAGAAGGGTGGTGTGTGTGTGTGTGTGTGTGTGTGTGTGTGTGTGTGTGTGTGTGTGTGTGTGTGTGTGTTGACTGCCAAGGATTGTGTCCTGCGACAGCAGAGCAAGGGGGGGGGGGGGCACCACTGGTGGGCCCCCTCTCCTCTTATCAAAAGCAAGGGGGGCCCAAAGATATCCGGGCCCCCCTTCCAAAAATCGAACGGGGGCCTGGGCCCCCAGGGCCCCCGTGGTTCCTACGCCCCTGAGAGAGAGAGAGAGAGAGAGAGAGAGAGAGAGAGAATCATTTGGATCAAGGCTAAGGCCTTCCTGCCCCTTTGAAAACCTAGCTGTCCTTTAAGATCGGTGGGGCGGGGTGGGTGTTTGGGAGTTTAACGTCTTTTTCCACCATGACTGTATGGGTGATATCAAAGACGGGGCATCTAGAAAAGGACCAGCACAAGCATTTGGCCCCAGCCGGGACTGTCCTTGAGAAAAATGAAGATGAAAGTATACTGTATTGTATTACACAAGCTGAGTGCAGTAAGGTAAAATTACGGTTCATTCCTCTCTTTCTGACCCTGTCTGTCTGTCCGTCCGTCTGTCTGTCTGTCTGTCTGGTTTCAGAATTAAGGGAAAATCTGATGAACTGCTGAACAGTTCTGCATCTTAATTGCAGTCTAGATCTTTCCTGTGTACCGTTGTACCTCGACCATTGGTTTCATTGTCTGTTTCTTTTCAGTTTTACCACCTCTCTCTCTCTCTCTCTCTCTCTCTCTCTGTGGTTTCTCTATGATTTCTCTAGGGTTTCTCTAGGGTTTTGTAGTTTAGTGCTTAAGTTTTTGTCTTGAATTGTCTGTTTTATATTTGTTTGTTTTTTTGTTTTTTTTAAGTCTCTGTAGTATCTGCAACGGCGTGTTTGCAAACTGGCGAATTTCGGTCAAAACTTATACCGTTGATAAATAAAGTTTCATCATCATCATCATCATCATCCTCTCTCTCTCTCTCTCTCTCTCTAATTATCTGAATTCATGTGAAGTAAAGACACTATTTGCCCTCTTAAGCCCCCCCCCCCTCCTCTTTTTCCTCCCCACGAACCCGCAAGCCTCCTTGCCCTTTCACTACTCTGAGTGACTCTATATAGTGAGCTCTGGGTGAGGCAGGAGCCTCATCAGATGTTAACTTTGTCACGCATAGAAGGAAGAGAAGAAGACAAAGAAGAAGAAGAAGAACGACGACAACAACAACAACGACAACAACAATGACAACAACGATAACAAACGACAAAGACAGACAACATGCCAGACTCCCTAACGATAACGACTCCATGTACACATTTTCACTCTTGTGGCCCGGAGTCAGGCTCATTGCCATAGTTTCTGTTCAGGTGCAGCCAAAACAAGGTCGTTCATAAAGTAGGGTCACGTTGTAGCTGTTAAGAGATGTTATCACATGGCACCGTGGTGTGATATCATAATTATACCACGATAAAAACCCGCGCCGCAAGCACCGAACACCCGGTCACACACACACAGCAGAGACAGGATGACGTCACAGTCAGTCCGCTGTGCAAAGCCAGTTACGGTGCGGTCGAGTTGCAGTTGCCAACAAAGTTTGGCGACACCTTTTATCGAGCCACTTACGTATATCTATTGCAGAGAACAGGTTATTCAGGAGGTTGGGACCTAATTAATTTTGTAAGAGCCAGTGTTCTCTGCCTTTCCGTTTCCTCTCGGCGGAAGCGAAACCATCCTGAATCGATATTTTCACTGCTTTTGTTGTAAACCTTACAAGTCATTGTCAAGGAATGAAACTATTTCGAAATAATACTTTGACGTCATTCACTGACGTCACTTTTTCCTATTGTCTAATGAAGGATTTAGGAGTAGACTGCGTGATTTGTTGTCTGATTTGAATGGTTGTCGGGAGGTATATTTTAGTATCATCAGTTTAGCGGTGAAAAGGGGTGATTTCAAGATGAAAGACGTTGATAAATATAATTTTTCCTCACAGCACGTCAGTGGATTTACTGTGTTTTGCCATATAATATATATATTACCTTATACTATACTATCCTGTCCTATCCTATACTATCCCGCTCAACAAACTGGCCCTGTGGACATTGCATGGACTTCAGCCCGGAACAGGACCCCCAGCAAAGTTTGCCCGCTAGACCAATCAGAGGTGTTCCGTTCGTGTGTGTTATAACAGCGAATCAGTCGTATTACCGCTCTCTCAGCCCGGACGGCTCGTGACCAAAGCACAATTGAATAGTAGTATTGATACCACGGCAGAGAGCTTTAATTAAAGATCTGATGCATCAGCTAAATATTTCAAACAGTGTTAACAAGTCACCTCTTCGGTTGTGTACATTCGCACTCATCTGTTTTGTCCAGCGTTCAGCGTCTGAGAAACCGTACGTACATCCGGGCTCAGCTTGAGTTCACCTCGGTTATGACCACATCCGAGATATCAATACATGGAAATGGGTTACGCTGCTCAGCGAAGTCCTCCTTACGAAGTCCCACTTGCGAAGTCCTTACGAAGTCCCACTTTTAAAATTATCTTTTTGAGGTTTTTTTTCATGGTACAAGAACAGCAGCATAGTGACATGGTAGACTAATAATACAGGGTGGGCTGGGTGGGTGTTTGGGGCTTTAACGTCCTTTTCCACCACATACGGGTGATATCAAAAACGGGGCAACGATGAAAAAGCCAGCACAAATATTTGGCCCCAGCCGGGATCGAACTCACAACCCGAGCATTAGAAGTCCAGCGCTCTACCCCGACTAATAATACAGAGACATCAAGACAAGTAGACTGACATGGAAGACTGGTATAGTATAGACGTAACATAACAAGCTAGCAGTACAGGTACACGGTACAACAGCCACAAAAAAGAAAAGAACAATTTGAGGGTTTTTTTTTGTTTTGTTTTTTTAAGGATGAACAGTCGAAGTCCCACTAAACATGCTTACTACACGGCGTTCCTCGTAAAACACGCGTAGGGAAAGACATACAGTATTCAAACAGCATGATTTTGGTAATGGCAAGACTGGCTACTGTGAAATATGCGTAATTGGCGTGTCATTTCGAGCAGATATTTTAAAATTAACCCGAAACTACAAAGAGGCGGGAGTTCGAATCCAGGTTAGGAGCCAAAACTTTGTGCTGGCTTATTCCTCGTTGCGACTTCTTTGGTATCACCCTTATTTCTTAAAATAACATGCATAAATCGCTTTTTTTTTTTACAGTACAACTTCTTTTGGGCGACCACTGCAGTGGCCAGATACGAGTGGTCTTAAAAGAGAGGTGGTCACCCAAAAGAAGCTTCAGACAGTGAAGAAGTGCAACCCAGGATCATTGTAACATTGGTCTGCACAGGCAGGTGGTCTCTCAAAGGGATGGTCACCCAAAAGAGGTTCTGCTGTACTTGAAATCTTCAGATTACTAGAAGTCACTTGCGCCTAGCAAGGCCCACACCTTGCGTAATAGTGGCTTGAAGTGGCTCCAACTGGTGTGGAGTGGCTTGTTCTTTTTAACAGTCTTTGATATCGTATAGTGGGCAGGTGGTGGTCGGGCTCGAACTCTTAGGAGTTATGTTGAAAAAAAGAACGTTAAACAACCAACCATCCAGCCCCAAACAACCTTTTTTGTCATTCAGCAGATCTTTAACCTACCTTGCAGCCCTGAACACAGTTTGTTAACAGCCCACCTGAACCCTAGTCCCCAGCTTCCTGCCGTTTATAGCCAAGGCCGGAGCAAAGAACCTGACCAAAGGAGATCATTATTGTGTCCCCCACTTCACACTAACCCTTGGTCATCGATTTTGTCGCCAGCCTGATTTCAGCCATTAACTGTCCCGCGCCAGTGAACCGTCTCAAAAGTGCGTGACAGGCATAGACATCGCCCATTGCAGTCACTGATATCACTGGCACGAGGGACAAAGAATCGGGGGGATATAACACTGCTATAGGCTGGTTTTCCGTGGTACATTATTCTGTTGTTGCCCGAGGGAGCTCTAGATGTCGGAAGAACCCCAAGGCCGAGGTTGATGGTGTGATATTCTAGATGCACTATCCAGCTCGATTGACTCAGGGGCACTTCTGGCGTCAAGCTGCATTGACCAGGGGGCTTCCAGCCGTATGCTGCTTAGGCCCAGGGCACTTCTAGCCTCAAGCTGTACTGACGCTACCGCACTTCACGCTGGGGGAACCGGGATAGCCGAATGGTAGAGCGTTGGACTTTCAGTGCTCGGGTCGTGAGTTCGAATCCCGGCTGTGGCCAGATATTTCTGCTGGACTTTTCCTCGTTGCCCAGTCTTAGATATCACCCATGTGTGGTGGAAAAGGACGTTAAACTCCCAAACATCCACCCCACCCACCCGCCACGCTAGGGAGTACACCCAACGTATTACAACTGGACATCTCGACTGCACGTGAAACTGTAGGCTATTGCGCGAACTGCTGAATTTCTGTCTCTCTCTGTCTGTCGTCTGTCTGTCTCTGTCTGTCTGACCCCCCCCCCCCAACCACCACCACCACCACCACCACCACCACTCCCCCACGCCCCCAACCCTCCTTCCAGTTTTCTCCTTGTGTTTAGGAGCAGGCTTAAGTAAAGACAACTGAGTTCACCATCCAACTCTGTTTTCTTTGCAAATGAAGACCTGTCGAAAGACACATGAACTTGAGAATGCAATCTTTACTTTATTGTATTTGCTGATGGCTGTTTTAGTGCGGAGAGAGAGAGAGAGAGAGAGATCAACAAGTCATATTTCGAAGGTTTGTTTTTATCGGTCGGACGGGCTAACTGACTGTCACGGTTGATTTGGCAACCACAAGCTGGGCGAAGTGTCTCGTTTCACGGGGTTTCTTGTCGTGACTACTGGGGTGGCACAAGCTATAAACGGGTACCGGGTACACGTATACTGTTCCAACAGCGGAGGTGGTGGGTAGCAAGCCGTGTCGACGTAATGGAAATTAGCTGGTGATGATAGTTGTGAGTGTGTGTGGGCGTTGGGGGTGATGATGGTGGGGTCATTGTTGTGACAGAGTGGGAGTAGTTTATGTACAGAGGTCATCGGCTGTGCTCGCGCGCGCGCAGACACACACACACACACACACACACACACACACACACACACACACACACACACACACACACACACACACACAATGTACTGAAAAGCGTGCAAGTGCGGGTCAATCCGTGTGTGTGTGTGTGTGTGTGTGTGTGTGTGTGTGTGTGTGTGTGTGTGATGAAGCATTTTTTTTTAAATGTTTGTTAGTTTAGCAGGGACAGATAGTAAGAGAGACCCTTGCGTCAATAATCTCTTCCTTGGAAAATAAAGTTTCAGTCAGTCAGTCACAGAGAGAGAGAGAGAGAGAGAGAGAGAGAGAGAGAGAGAGAGAGAGAGAGAGCGCACGCACGCACGCACACACACACACACACACACACACACACACACACACACACACACACACACACACACACACACACACACACACACACACGACCTACTCCACCCGATGCACACTCCAAAGATTTTGTTTTCATTTCACAAGAAACCACAGTGTTTTTCGTCGCTAACCTTTTACACAAGCGTCTATACCATCCAGTTGCTCTTGCTCTCGTATATTTAATAAATAAATCAGCTGTTTCTTGTTACCGGTTGCTGTCGTGTTCACACAACACAATACAACTATTATCCTGCCAGTTCACTTGCATTTCAAAGCTGTCGATGCATCATTTATCACTCACACTGTATCTGATGCGATTACCACGTGACTGTCGTTTGTCCAAACAGTGTGTCATCTGTGCGTGTGATTAATTTTTCACTGTTCGTGACATATGAGACAAAGCAAACTGTAGGAGACCATGCTTAGTTTTTCCGGGTTTTCATCGGAATGGAGAATACAGAAAATCATGTCCTTTTTTTTAACGACAATGGCTGTTTGGTGGCTTGTTTGCTTGTCCCTAGGACGAACCGGCACAACTACAGGGTGTTTGGGGGTTTAACGTCCTTTTCCACAACATAGGGTGATATCAAAGACGGGGCAACAACTACAGGTAAACTAAGCTACAGTTTTGGTGGGTTCAGCCGTACGTGTGTTCCCGTACGTCTGTGTTCCAGGCGCTCTATCTATGTCCCTTCTATGTGTCATTACATGTTGAGGGTTAGGGTTGCTGTAGGAACAAAGATCTAAGGAAACATAGACTTACGGGAATGTAGACCTACGGAAATGTAGGCCTACGGAAACATAGACTTACGGAAGAATAGACCTATGGGAACATAGACCTACGGGAAACTAGACCTATGGGAAAGTAGACCTATGGGAAAGTAGACCTATGGGAAGAACGAGTCTGCACGTAAATTTGACTCTATTTTAGCAAGGAAAAATCCCACCAAATTTCTGCCCACCAGGGATTCGAACCTGTGCCTCGGGATCAGCAGAGGAAGCCTTGACCACTGGGCCAAAATCCCGTGTCACTACCTCCCAGACTGATCCGAAACAATCGAAAAATGAACATGTAAAATCTCGGCAACTTTCTGCACTCTGCCGCTTCCACTGTAGATCTAAGTGTTGTAGAGATCTCGAAAAATGGAAATTTCTAGACCACCCCAGAACACGCTGGTGCAATAACTTCAGTACATTACGTAATCTTGGAAAGATTTCGAACTTGCCAGTAAGTTGAGGAATGTTCTAGATCTGACCTATTTAGTATATAAGCAGCCCTGCACAGCGTTCTGGGTTCTTTGTCTTTCATGAATTTGTTCTCCACGCATCTTCTGTTAACCAAGTTAGTATTGGAGTTGTATCCTGTTGTATCCCGTGTCTTCTCTGCAAGTGTCTCACCAAGAGAGCGACATAGCAGGAGTAAAATACAACACTATGACACAGAACAATCTCTAGATGTAAGACACAGACCGATCACCTGTTGATTTATATGTAGTGGAGAGGTTGAAAGGGGCTAATGAAAGTTCAAAGAGAGTTTTCACTGAGACTGGAGGTTTGAGGAAACCCGCGCCGTCGCGTGTTTGTCGCTTGGAGTAGATCTTTCAAGTGTGCGGACAGTTCTTCGCTACTTCAAACGTCCCGGGGTCTCGGCGAGTGAGTGTGGCATGAGCACATGAAACAGGACGCGAGCGATAGGTGGCGTAGGTGTTTAGATGTTTAACTCTTAAAGGATCTGCGGGTGGGTGGGTGGGTAGGGGGGGGGGGGTTAACGTCCCTTTACACCACATACGGGTGATATCAAAGACGGGGCAACGATGAAAAAGCCAGCACAAAATATTTGGCCCCAGCCGGGATACGAACTCACGAGCCGAGCATTAGAAGTCCAACGCTCTACCATTCGGCCACCACGGCTCCCTTCTTAAAGGTCTGCAATTTCAACAAAAAACCACAGTGTGTTTAAAAATTAAAAAAAAACCCACACCTTTACTCGACTGTGCATAGTCATCTCTGCCACAGTTACAGTTTACAGCGTCCCTGAAACCCCTATAAAGATCTGCAATCTCAACAAAGCTACAAACGCGTTTCAGCGTCCCTGAAACCTCTTAAAAGCCATAGTCAGCCTGATTTCACAGCTCAGCCCTTTGCGTTTTGACATTGAACGAGAAAGATCGCAGTGGCAAGTCTTTTGGTGCAGCACACAACACCCGCTAGACGCTGTAGCGATGTGTCTCGCTCACTGACCAAAAGTACAATGAAGTCACTGCAAACTCACGCTCTGGTTTAATAAGGGTCTCCGAAGCGTTGAGAACTATGCAACCATGACAGAGTTGCCTGCATTATGAACAGCCACAGCAGTCGCAGTTTTAAAAACACAATGTTTGCAGCTTTTTGTTGTGATTGCAGACCTTTAAGCCCAAGAAAAAAAAATCGCAGTTTTACTTGAATTTTTTTTTTTTTTTTTTTTTTTTGCTGCCCCAACTCTTTTTGCCAGCTTCAGTGGTGTTCCTCCCAGGTCATGGGTGGAATCCACGGAGGGCTCGAAGGCTTGGGCAATTTTTATTATGCATGATGATGGAGATGAGGATGATGGTAAGATGATGCTATGGAGGTCCATGTGGTTGGGGACTGCGGGACAGGGCCACATTCCACGCTTCCTGTCATAAATATCCCGGCGTTCACCAGGCCCGGGAACTACGGCACCTGCGGTGCCGGCGGTGTAATCATCCACACCATAAGACGTGTCATACCAAGGGAAGCACCCCCAAAGTCGCACCCGTGAAGTGGGTGAATCTCGGCTGTGTGGCAACAGCCTCCCCATTGGGCCCATAGCACACCCGCTCTGGGTAGGAGCCGACCTAGGTAGGAAAAATCCCGCTTGTCTCGGCTGGGATTTGAACCCGGGTCTCCCGGTCCATGGTCCGAAGTGCTAACCACTACACTACGGGGGCCGGTTTTACTTGAAATCTTGATATCACTCCGGTGGAGCCATTTCAGGCCACTGTTATTCAGTCTGAAGCGGTCTCGCCTTGCGTTATAGTGGCTTGAAGTGGCTTCCACTGGTGTGCAGTGGCTTGTTCTTTTTAACAATTTCAACACACACACACACACACACACACACACACACACACACACACACACACACACACACACACACACACACACACACACATACACACACACACAGAGGGGGGAGGGGAGGGAGAGAGAGAGAGAGAGAGAGAGAGAGAGAGAGAGAGAGAGAGAGAGAGAGAGAGAGAGAGAGAACAACCCAGAGAACAGCCAGCCACTTACAGTACATGTGAATAGAACGCCATTCCGTTTTTCACTCTGGTACAGTTTATCCTCTCGTGTACTTTTAGGATCTCGACGTCTGTGACAAAGCAAACACCCCGAACGATGGAATAATCTTTGTCAAGTGTTAGGAGAATAATGGCCGCCATTAAATGGATTCAGTCGCAAAGAGACAACGGTTCTTTCGGGTCCGTTAAAGTCCAGCAATTCGTTTATGCAAATAAAAGCGACACAAAAGGGACAGAAACCACTTAACTTTGACAAAGGACGGCACAGGTCGACGTTTCGGCTTACGCCTTCTTCAGGACATAAACAAATGGGACATAACTTCAACAAACAAGCAAAAGGTAACTCTGCGGACGTACTGACATACACGGCGCGGGGGAAAAAAAAAAAAAAAAAAAAAGTGGGCGAGAAAAGGACCAGAAAAAATAGCAAAATTATCACAACACCCATCCTTAGGTGACACAAGACCATGGACTGTGTGTGAAAAAAAAAAAAAAAAAAATGGGCAGAAAAGAACAAAAAAGAACAAAAAAGAACAAAAAAGAATAGTGAAAATTAGCAATCACAACACCCATCCTTTGGTGACACAGGACCATGGATTGTGTGTGAAAAAAGTTCAGAGGGTTATGTTACGGCTTTTCGTTCAAACCACCCGGGGCCTGACTTCCCAGGCGCTGAATAATGTGCGACTCCATGTCGCGTCTGTCTGTGGCGTCACCGTGCATAAGCCACAGGCCAGTTACTGTCATATTTAAGATGGAGTGGCCTGCAGAATTGAAATGCACGGCAACGGGTTTTATTCTGTTGTGTCTGGTGTCGGCGATATGTTCAACATTTGCTGAACATATCGCCGACACCAGACACAACAGAATAAAACCCGTTGCCGTGCATTTCAATTCTGCAGGCCACTCCATCTTAAATATGACAGTAACTGGCCTGTGGCTTATTCACGGTGACGCCACAGACAGACGCGACATGGAGTCGCACATTATTCAGCGCCTGGGAAGTCAGGCCCCGGGTGGTTTGAACGAAAAGCCGTAACATAACCCTCTGAACTTTTTTCACACACAATCCATGGTCCTGTGTCACCAAAGGATGGGTGTTGTGATTGCTAATTATTTTTCACTATTCTTTTTTGTTCTTTTTTGTTCTTTTTTGTTCTTTTCTGCCCATTTTTTTTTTTTTTCACACACAGTCCATGGTCTTGTGTCACCTAAGGATGGGTGTTGTGATAATTTTGCTATTTTTTCTGGTCCTTTTCTCGCCCACTTTTTTTTTTTTTTTTTCCCCCGCGCCGTGTATGTCAGTACGTCCGCAGAGTTACCTTTTGCTTGTTTGTTGAAGTTATGTCCCATTTGTTTATGTCCTGAAGAAGGCGTAAGCCGAAACGTCGACCTGTGCCGTCCTTTGTCAAAGTTAAGTGGTTTCTGTCCCTTTTGTGTCGCTTTTATTTGCTTAACTTGTAACCACTTCGCAGTCATTACCGTTTCCGTTTCAATTCGTTTATGGTTTTTTTCTCGCGGTGTAAACGCCGTCATACAAATGGTAATTTTCTTTGTGGCGAAACCTCTGGTAGGAATGCGCCTGTCACATATACGGAACTCTTACGCAAAATGCCATTGGTTTTGTAAGGGAAAATTGTTTTGGTGAGTAGTGTTAAAAAAAAATATCAGTGTGTCATTTGGCGTAGTAGGCTTATGTGACGTAATGCAACAATACCGTTTACATAAATTGGGTGTTGTTGTTTGTCGTTGTTGGGGTCGGGTCGGATGGGTTTGTATGTATGTTTGTTTGTTTGTTTTTGTTGTTGTTGTTGTTTGTTGTTTAGTTTAGTTTTTATTTGTTTACAGAGAGAGAGAGAGAGAGAGAGAGAGAGAGAGAGAGAATGGTGAGCGGTGGTCTAATAGATAGCGCGTCGGATTTAGCCGCTGCGCTACTGAACGGCCGTCACCAATGTCACGGCGATGAAGCGTGGGTTCGAGCCCAGGTCGAGCTTGTGATATGTGATGCCGGTTTTTCCTGGCTGCCGGGCTGCTCATCGGGGGTTTCTCTCCGGGTTATCCGGCTTTCCTCCCCCGGCAAAACTGCAAAATTTTTAAGGAGAAAAAGGAAGGATAGGTATTGGGTGGCGCTGCACCGCGGCGACCCGCTTCCCCCGGGGAAAGCAACCCGAATTTCCCGAAAGGACCAATAAAGTAGTTTTTTTTTAAAAAAAAATCAAGAATCAAGAAAACTTTATTTTTTCAACGGTAGAGGTAATTAACGTAAAACAGCCAATTTTCATACCTGCCGTTGCTAAGTCTGGTGATATCCATTCTAGTAACATCTATCTAAATCAAACACACCAACACACACACACACACTCGCATACACAGAGAGTCCCATGTACAGCAACAGGAACAAAACAGAAATACCAATGGATCCATAGTTGAAAGAAACTACACACTTATAAATGTAACCGTGTGCAGGCAAGGGACGCAACGCAGAGGTCGCTATGACTTGTGTTGGTTTATTCTGACACTCAGGAAAACAAAACAGAACACAAAAACCCCAAAGGGAAAAACAGTGCCTGGAAAGACAAAACAAAAATAATAAGTAACAATATCATAAATAACACAAAAAGCAATCATCAACTGACTGACCGACAATGACATAACAGCAGATATACTTATATAACTAAGGCAGCACACGACGGATAGGAGAGAGAGAGAGCTGTCTCTTAACTGTTTCATTCAAGAGACTAAATGGCCGACTAAAAACATCTGCTCATGACCAATGGACAAATGGGTATGACACATTACAGTTAAGAGTGCCGGCAGAATACAAACGATTAACCGGACACTACGTCACTCAAAAGGGTGAACAAAGGGGCGGATGGACCAAGATGGCGGGTGGGTTACGTAACGTGCATCCGGTGACGCCATGTGACGTCACACGAGCCGCACAATGGACCGGAAAGGGGAAACAAAGGCACGGCCACGTGGGAAGAAAAGGGACATATTAAGGCCTAGTCAACAAAGAAAAGTTAGCAATAAATGGAAATACTCGTTTGGCTGCTAGTTAAAGATTCAGCACTAGAGACAATAACATTTTACACATAATATCAAATCAATAGAACAAATCAAATTGACAAACAGCAATTACCACGATCATCGATGGAACACTTTCAAAATCACTCTGAACAGTTAAAAATACCATAATGGCAGATTCACGGTATGTGGCCATGGGCCAAGATACTAAAATGACAAAATGAAAACGTGCAGCGGTCTGTCTGCTATGCAATGAATTACCATAAGAAGTACAACTAAAAGAATATTGCAAAACTGTGATGGGCAAAGCCAACCCGCATGGTACAAACATGGCAATACAATCATCAATGCATATCAAATACATATAAAGCAAAAATACAAGTATACTTACAGAGTGAGAGTGTGATGGCAGAAAAATCGGAAAAACGTGTCTCTCCTACGAGTGTGGCTCGACAAAGACCGATAACGATAACAGAAACTAAACTGGCGACAAACAGCAACTAAACTGGCGACGTCCTCCCTGGCCACGTGCACTCGAACTGAAAGACGCATGGCCAGGGGACTAATCTGCTTATATAGGCGGGGCCCGGGCCGCAAAGGGAGCGGCTACCCCTGGCCCTCGGGAAGGCCTGGGGCGACGGGGGAAAGAGGGTGGATTTGTGTTTCTTCGGGGCCGGTTGATCACAGATTGCAGCCGATCTACTAGGCCTAGGCCGATCGGGTTTAAACCAAATGAAACTTCAAGGAAAGGGCTTTTAAGGGATATAGGTTGGAACTAAATCGGGGCTAAGGTTATTTTACTACGAACTTATAAACAGCTCTACCGGACAGGGTTTTGACGGTGATAAACCACAAAATCGCCAATTACACTGCTTCAAACCAAACATCTGCCACAAAACTAAACATATCTAAACAGATCTAACTTCGCTGGTTCCACTGGAGTAATCAGCTTCTCAATAGGTTAATGCTACGGCGAGATATTTAATCTCAAAGTCCGAGCAGAAACACAACTAATTTCGGCTACTGTGAGACATCATCAGGAACGACAATCACGGGGAGTCTCAAGTTATGGGTCCTGGTCAAAGGCACTGATAGCTAGCGGGTAAAGGGGTGACAAGGGTAGCTAGAGGGAAGGCGGGACGAAAATAAAGACGGGGAAAAGAAGAAAACTAATCCGGGAAAAATATCAATGGGTAGGGGCCGAGTATACCCGGTCTCATCCCCCCCAACTGAACCTCAACCAGCGTCCTCGCTGGTTAAACCAAAAACAATATCCTCGCAAAAATGCTTGGTGGCCACCAAAAGCATAATCACAATCGTACACACACAACGAACAATTCCTTTCCCTCCGTGGCCAACATATTAGTGAGGGCCTAGCTAACCTCCAAGATAAAATATTTCTGGACACAGGTTTGCATTGCAAAGGGTAACCTGACAGGAAACGATCATTAAAATCAAACATACCTGTAAGCTAACTTAACTATGTCAGAAACACATAAAATAAACAGGGAATACCCACAGCATCAGCATCAAGACTAGGTACACAGTAACACGAGAAAACTAAAATCGCCAATAAATCAAAGGTCAGGAATCTGTCCATCAGTTTGGATTTGCACAAAAGCTGAAAGACGGTCCTTGGGTCAAAATTCACACACGGTTCACGGCAGAGTTCAGGATGGAAGTCCAATAATCAGGTTATCACATATACAGATGCCTGGCGGCTGACCAAAAATAATCACCGTTCTGGGAGATTCATACACAGTTTCGTTGAGCAGTTCTCGAAAACAAAATCCTTAGAGACTACACTTGTTATTGCCACTTGCATGCCACGTCACTGTTCAGAAAGAACACGCACACTCAAACACACTAACCTAAACTATCATAAAATACATGAGAGTGATAAGACTAACATAAAAGCACAAAAGGAACAGAGACTGTCCAAAATCACCCTACTGGGGGGTTGGCAGTATCGGCGTGTCAAACTTGGCATCGTGACTGTCACTTCTTCTGCTGTAACCTGGCAGAACGCCGTACTGGGGCACGCACTGGGATAGCGGAAGGCCGTGGGCGTGCTGGAGGTGTAGCAGGGACTGCTACAGGCTCAACCGCTACGACTGGTACTGGAGTGGGATCAGCAACGGGTTGCTGAACAACAGGCGGGCCTGGGACTGCAGGTGCAGGTGGCATCACATCAGGCTGGGCAGCGGGTTCTGGGAAGTAGATTAGGAACCCGGTGCGGGGCGCCTCAGGTTGCACTGGCTGCTCGATTGGGGGTGTCCGAGGTGCAGCAGCAGGTGGGTCCTCGGGGACAGGAGCAACTGGCCTGGCCGCAGGTGCAACTGGGGGCTTCGCAGGTACATGGTCCAAGGGCACAGAAACTGGAGCGGGGACAGGCGCAGCGCCAACTGGGGCGGCAGTTGTGACAGAGGGCGGAAAACTCAAGGCATGCGGCTCTGCCTCCACAGCTATGGTCTCGCATCTTGGTGTCGCAAGCCCAGGCTGCTGCACAGCCTGACGCGATTCCTCGTGGGAGGTTGGAGGACCTTGCCGGTGCTGCGTCCTGGATCTTCGCCGACGGCGCCGAGGCCTCCTGCGCCGGCGATAATTTATCTTGGCCAGACAAGCCCGCTCAAGGTGCCCGGTCTGGCTGCACCAATAGCACCTTGGTCCGGTTGTGGGCTCTTGTCTGGCGTGGGGGGCAATTAGCGGCTCTCGGGGCTCCTCCAGCCGGGTGGCGAGGGCTTCAACTGCCAACTGCAGCTGCTGGATTACTGCCGACAGCATGGAGAGTTGCACCTGGAGGGTCTCGGTCGCAGTGGTTACTGCGCTGCCAGCGTCACCCAACGCTGACACCTCCCGTCCCTCTGTCCTGCTGGTTCGTACAGGTCGTTCTCCTTGCAGATCACCCCCCGTTGCCTGGCTACACGTAGTGGCAACGGGGGCCGCTAGTTTCCCTGGTGGCTCTGCTGTGGCTGCTGGAAAGCTGCCGGCTGCGGGAACATTGGAGGCTGCTGGAATGCTGGGGGCTGTGGCACATACTGCTGCGGCTGCTGAGGGTACTGCCTGGGCTGGCGTGGCCTCTGGTGCTGGCGCCGCCGGTTGTACTGGCGTTTCGCCGGGCACTCTGCCTCACGATGGCCAGGTTGTTGGCACCACCAGCATAGGAATGTGTTGGAGGACTGGTGCTCTGCTGGCTCGTGTTGTTGCTGGCTAGCACTCAGTTGTGCCTGGAGCTCGGCTGTCTGAGCCGTTAGAGCAGCCATCTGACGGCGCATTTCTGCGACTTCGGCAGACTCGGACGTGGTGGTGAGGATGCGTTGCACCGTAACCTCAGCATCGGCGTCGTCACGCATCCATCTCAAGGCCTCAGCCCTGGCGTCCATAAAGGTGGCGGTGGAGTTGCCGCGAATAAACCGCTTCAGGTCACGGCGAAGCTCTGGGGGATACAGTCCATCAATGAATCGGTCCCGCAGTAAGCCGTCATTGATGGATCCGGCCTGCTTCTTGTTGGCTCGCGTCGCTGCTGCTGACAGGGCATGGGCGTATTGATAGACGCCCTCCGCCACGCCCTGTCTCCGGCCGTGGAACGTGGACAGAAGGGTGGCCAGGTCTCGTTTGTCGCCAAACTCCCCCTGAATAAGGTCGAGGATGGCGGGCCCTGTTTTCCTGTCGTCGGCAGGTCGGCTGAGGATTTCGGCTCTTGCGCACCCGGTTAGTGCGCTGAGCACATATTCGGCCCCTGCTCCGTCAGCCAACTTGTAGTGGCCCAGTCGCCGAAGTGCCTCCTCGACGAACGCCTCAGCGGCACAGCTACTTCCCTCCCCATCGAACCGTGGCAGTGGGTCTGGGTTGACGAAGACGGGGTTGGTGGCCATGGTCAGTCAGTTTGTCACTCCTGCACTGTTTTCCTGATGTCAGCTCCCTTGTCGATCCTGCTCCCGCAGCGCCAAAAAGATGTAACCGTGTGCAGGCAAGGGACGCAACGCAGAGGTCGCTATGACTTGTGTTGGTTTATTCTGACACTCAGGAAAACAAAACAGAACACAAAAACCCCAAAGGGAAAAACAGTGCCTGGAAAGACAAAACAAAAATAATAAGTAACAATATCATAAATAACACAAAAAGCAATCATCAACTGACTGACCGACAATGACATAACAGCAGATATACTGATATAACTAAGGCAGCACACGACGGATAGGAGAGAGAGAGAGCTGTCTCTTAACTGTTTCATTCAAGAGACTAAATGGCCGACTAAAAACATCTGCTCATGATCAAGGGATAAATGGGTATGACACATTACAGTTAAGAGTGCCGGCAGAATACAAACGATTAATCGGACACTACGTCACTCAAAAGGGTGAACAAAGGGGCGGATGGACCAAGATGGCGGGTGGGTTACGTAACGTGCATCCGGTGACGCCATGTGACGTCACACGAGCCGCACAATGGACCGGAAAGGGGTAAACAAAGGCACGGCCACGTGGGGAGAAAAGGGACATATTAAGGCCTAGTCAACAAAGAAAAGCGTTTCAAGGAATAAAAAGACGTTCGTGTACTAGTCAGACTAGGAGCAAGAACATTCTACACATAAAATCAGATCAATAGAACAGATCAAACTGACAAACAATAATATAAAATCATACAAAACATGCGGCTTTGCTAATGCAACTACACTCAGCTCTCAGGGTAAAATCCGACAGACAAATAGTTCAGAATGTAGATTAGAATATTTACAGGGCCTGGTCTGAATACCAGTGACAGGAAACAAGGGAAGTTCTACAGTGATTACCATCAGAGAATTACAAAACTAAAAGAATATTACTAACTGTGATGGGCAAAGCCAACCCGCATGGTACAAACATGGCAGTGCAATCATCAATGCATATCAAATACATATAAAGCAAAAATACAAGTACACTTACAGAGTGAGAGTGTGATGGCAGAAAAATCGGAAAAACGTGTCTCTCCTACGAGTGTGGCTCGACAAAGACCGATAACGATAACAGAAACTAAACTGGCGACAAACAGCAACTAAACTGGCGACGTCCTCCCTGGCCACGTGCACTCGAACTGAAAGACGCATGGCCAGGGGACTAATCTGCTTATATAGGCGGGGCCCGGGCCGCAAAGGGAGCGGCTACCCCTGGCCCTCGGGAAGGCCTGGGGCGACGGGGGAAAGAGGGTGGATTTGTGTTTCTTCGGGGCCGGTTGATCACAGATTGCAGCCGATCTACTAGGCCTAGGCCGATCGGGTTTAAACCAAATGAAACTTCAAGGAAAGGGCTTTTAAGGGATATAGGTTGGAACTAAATCGGGGCTAAGGTTATTTTACTACGAACTTATAAACAGCTCTACCGGACAGGGTTTTGACGGTGATAAACCACAAAATCGCCAATTACACTGCTTCAAACCAAACATCTGCCACAAAACTAAACATATCTAAACAGGTCTAACTTCGCTGGTTCCACTGGAGTAATCAGCTTCTCAATAGGTTAATGCTACGGCGAGATATTTAATCTCAAAGTCCGAGCAGAAACACAACTAATTTCGGCTACTGTGAGACATCATCAGGAACGACAATCACGGGGAGTCTCAAGTTATGGGTCCTGGTCAAAGGCACTGATAGCTAGCGGGTAAAGGGGTGACAAGGGTAGCTAGAGGGAAGGCGGGACGAAAATAAAGACGGGGAAAAGAAGAAAACTAATCCGGGAAAAATATCAATGGGTAGGGGCCGAGTATACCCGGTCTCATCAAGAACATTTGAAAAGCGTGAATACCATACCAGTTATGTCAATACATGTAGGAATGGGCGAAAATAAACTGTGGGACGATTAAACATCGTGTGACATAAGATATTTGAAGAGGAGCTGTTTGACAGTTGTGTGTGTGTGTGTGTGTGTGTGTGTGTGTGTGTGTGTGTGTGTGTGTGTGTGTGTGTGTGTGTGTGTGTGTGTGTGTGTGAGAGAGAGAGAGAGAGAGAGATTACTGTGGATAGCTGACCGTCACGGCGGCAGTAGGATAAGCCGTAAGCGCACATGCTGTTACCTGCATAAACAGCTGTGTGTGTGTGTGTTCTCTGTAGTCAGCCTGACATACAGGGTGGGTCACACCGCATTACACCTCTCATAATTACACCATTCTACGCCATCTTTTGAGAGGCGGCTAGCAACACTGGTTGCTAGGTACGCCCAGTTAGGGAGGAGACAGTTCACGTAGGAGAGTTCGGCGAAGGGAGCTCAGCCAGGAGGATTTTGTTTGACTCTTGACTGACGGGGTGGCGTTCTGTCTGTGTGTCTTGGTCCTCTCTCTCTCTCTCTCTCTCTCTCTCTCTCTCTCTCTCTGTGTGTGTGTGTGTGTGTGTGTGTGTGTGTGTGTGTGTGTGTGTGTGTGTGTGTGTGTGTGTGTGTGTGTGTGTGTGTGGTTAATCGGGTAACTCACACCCCTTTATTCCATGTTCAGCTCTTGGTTAGCAGTGATCTGTGTTCACCCCCACTCCCGGCGTAGCCCCTCCCCCCGCACATCCAACCACAGCACCCCTGTGGGCCGGTCCCCACCCTCTTCTCACGGAAAAATAAATCCACAAAAAATCCAGAAAATCCAAGTAACTCTCCGCTTATTTTGCCTGAAATGGGAATGTGAGTCTGCAGTAAATACGTGCGAACGAACACACACACACACACACACACACACACACACACACCACCACCACCACCACCACCACCACCACCAACAACAACAACAACCTTAATGACTAGCTTACCCAGAAACCCACCCACCGGCCAAACTATACCCAAAACATCACGCCAGAATAGATCCCCACGCCCCTACCCACCGTCACACACCCCTATCTAACATTGACTGGGTACAACTATAGTCAAGCCTTTAGTACACCCTGCCCCCCCCCCCCCTTCCCCCCCCCCCCCCCCCCCTACACTACAGGCCTAGCGCCGTATTTCATACCATTATGACGGCCGCTTGTCGCACGGGAAAGATCAACACTTGACTGCTTTCGGACACGAGCAGTAGCCGTCAGACGCCCGCTGCACGCTCGCCGGCAGACGCACAGAGAAAGAGAGAGAGGGAGGGCCAGAGAGGAGGATTTAGCAATCCCTGTTCGGACATGCGGTTTGACTGCCGTGGTGGACATACCTTGGGTGTGTGTTAGTGGGAGACAGAGAGGGAGAGAGAGAGGACTGCCGCTGTAAACGGAATATATATCTGGTACTTCAGACCAGCCTGCAGGAATATATCTCCTTCACTATCTGTCTTTCAGCGCTGTTTACACACTAAAGAAAGGTAAATGTTAATTTTCTTCTTGTTTTTTCTTCTTCTGTGAAGTGGTAGAGTGTTGGAGTTTCAATGTTCGGGTCGTGAGTTCGAATCCAAGAGAGACAGCAATTTGTGCCTTTTTTTTCTTCTTTCTCTCTCTCTTCTTCTTTTTCCCGGTACTGGCAAAGCATTGGACATTCAATGCTGGGGTCTTGAGTTCAATCCCGTTTGAGAGTGAATAATGAGCGCTGGCGTTTTTCTCGTTGCCCAGTATTGAAGAGCCGGGGTGGCCGGATGGTAGAGCGTGGGACTTCTAATGCTCGGGTTGTGAGTTCGTATCCCGGCTGGGGCCAAATATTTGTGCTGGCTTTTTCATCGTTGTCCCGTCTTTGATATGTGGTGGAAAAGGACGTTAAACCCCCAAACACCCCACCAACGCACCCTTTGGTGCCACCCTTATGTGGTTGGAAAAGATGTTAAACCCTACAACGCCCTCCCACCCTACCCCTCAACACTCGGGTCGTGAGGTCAAATCCCTCCTGAGAGCGAATTAGTGCTGGCTGATATCACCTTTATGTGGCGGAAAAGGACGTTAAACACCTACCCACCTCTCTGGAGTTTCCATGCCCCGGTCGTGAGTTCGAATCGTGGTTTGGAGCGAATAATTAATTCTGGTCTTTGATGCCCCCCTTATACGGTTGAAAAAGTTGTTACCCCATCCGGCCGCAACCAACCAACCAACCAACCAATCTTCTAACCAGTATAGGATCTAATCCACCTCAGCCGTGAGGTATCCTGCGCACTGTCCCGAACGTGTACTGTACACCAGAAAACACGTGCATGATTTCTCGGGCTAGTCCCAAGACCGTAGCAGCAATAGCCTTACTTCTGTTCGTTCCAACCACGGTGTGGGGCCAGATATTTGTGCTGGCTTTTTCATCGTTGCCCCGTCTTTGATATCACCCGTACGTGGTGGAAAAGGACGTTAAACTCCCCCCCCCCCCCCTTCTGTTCAGCTGCCTCGTGGGTGGTGTACAGAAGGGCGTTTTTGCCCTCAGCAATGATTAAAAAAAATTTCGCACGTAGATGGCGTTTCGCTCCGGGCAGGTGATTTTCGATTGCCAATAAAACGCCCAGCGTGCCAAGGCGGGCAAACGGCAAAGTGTTTAGCTTCAGCTGGGGAGAGGGAGATTTGTCATTCTGCTGCTGGTTTCAGCGCCCACTGCGAGTGAATTTTCTTGTCAGAAAAACACGTTTGCTGCTAAAACACACACACACACACACACACACACACACACACACACACACACACACACACACACACACACACACACACACACACACACACGCACACACAAAACCGAGCGGTTTTTATCTGTGGACCCTAGGTTCAAAGATTGACAGTTTGGCTCAAAGAGCCGCGAGCTAAAACCCGACTTGCCACGTCTTCCATCCTTGTGAAGTATCATTCATTCATTCATTCATTCATTCTCTGAATTCTGTCTTTGAGCGCATTATCAGTTTGTCCTGCAACTTTCTAATTCCTTGTGAAATATCACTCATTCATTCATTCATTCATTCATTCATTCATTCATTCATTCATTCACTCATTCTCTGTTTTCTGTTTTTAGCACATTATCAGTTTGTCCTGCAATTCCTTGTGAAATATCATTCATTCATTCATTCGTTCATTCATTCATTCATTCTTTGTTTTCTGTTTTGAGCGCTAATTCCGTTCTAATTCCTTGTATTTTTTTCCCTTCATCCTTTCATTTGATCATTCATTCATTCTCTGTTTTCTGTTTTGAGTTATCAGTTTGTCCTGTAACGTTCTTGTGCCGAAAAGTCTACCTCAGCCTTGAGGTAGCCTGCGCAGAGAGTACGTGATTTCTCGGTTTAATCCCAAGACTGATTTGTAGCACGGGAGTTGTGCATGTTTATGTGTTCGGGTCATCGGGATTAATCCCAAATCATTCATGTTTGTTTGTAACGCACGTGTTCCAATTTTCCTCTCTTGTCTGCTTTCAGCCATTTTTGATTTATCCAAACCTTTTGCAGTTGAAATCCGCAATAAATCTTCATAGCAGAGAAATTATTGCTACTTTGCTTGATGAATAAACACACACACACACACACGTGTACACAGTCAGTACTCTCCTAAAATCAAAAGTAGATAAATCTGTAATTTAGAGCCAGCACATTTTGATTTCAAAGGTTGACTCATATGCACCTGCATATGGCTGCATAAATTCAACAGGTCGGCGCTTTCAGAAGAGAAGTTTGTGTTGTGGAGAAAGAATAAGAGGGGTGGGGTGCAGGGGATTGGGGGGGGGGGGTGTATTTAAGGGAGGTAACTTGTTCACAGATCGAACTTGGCTGCTTCCAATGAAAAAAAAAAATCACATCAGCGACTGAATTTTGTACTCACGAGTCAAACATGATACTTCGATTTTTTTTTTTTTTTTTTTTGGTGATGTTGGAAACAGCTAACTGAATTTTTAGCACATCGTCACTAGGAACTATTGTCTTTTCAGAGACAATTCTTTACTGTGTGCGAGCGCGCGCTTGTGTGTGTGTGTGTGTGTGTGTGTGTGTGTGTGTGCGTGCGTGCGTGCGTGCGTGCGTGCGTGCGTGCGTGCGTGCGTGCATGTTTGTGTGTGTAGACGTCACTCAGCCCAAGTCTCTGACGACGTAAAACCTGTAATTTCTTCGACCAACGCGAAGTTGTTTGTGAGAATCCAAGAAGTGTGCTTTTCTGCAGTCATTGTCTCTCGTATAAAGCAGATAGGACGTAAACCTATGTTAGTGTGCCAGTTTTATTGTTACTTGTCAAACTTTGGCCGAATGTCAACCGGCAGTGTGTTAAGCACTAGACCGACTGTTGAGAGACAGGGTAACAAAAGAAACTTCAAATTCACCGACACTTTGTGGGAGGTGTTGATGCGAGTATATAAGTTCTGGTTCGTCCTATTTACTCCGTGCATCAGAATCAGTTACATGGGACACAGTAAAGCTTCTGAAACCATTTGTGGTGACTCTGGTTAAGTTGTTCTCTGTTCGTAGGGACTTTCAATGCTCGGGCCGTGAGTTCGAATCCCGGCGTGGGCCAGATATTTTGTGCTGGCCTTTTTCTCGTTGTCCCGTCTTTGATATCACCCGTACGTGGTGGAAAAGGACGTTAAACTCCCAAACACCCACCCACCCTCTCTGTGCTTAGAAGCGTACCGCGCACTGAGCAGATGGCGTTATTTGGTTGCGGACTGAAGACCAGCCAGACATTGAGCCGATTCAAGAAATTCGGCAAAGCGCCTATACAATATTCAGCTATTATGTGTCACCTCCTCCTGTCCTCCATATCTGTCTTCTTTGCTTCAGCTTTACACTCCATCTAGACAACTTCGTTCTGCTGCTGACACTCGGAAACTCCGTGTCCCTCGTGTCAAGACAAAGACCTTTGGTCAGCGTAGTTATTCATACCAGGGTCCGACTTGTTGGAATGATCTCCCAGTCTCGATCAGATATGCAGACACAAAACTATCTTTCAAAACAAATTTGAAAACCCACCTCTTCACAGCCTTCAGTCAATAACTGTTGCCACATCTTCATTTTGCTGGTCGTGTGTGTGTGTGTGTGTGTGTGTGTGTGTGTGTGTGTGTGTGTGTGTGTGTGTGTGTGTGTGTAAGCCAGGGGCAGCCCGTGTATGATGCTGCACATCATGTGTTTTTAGTTAAATGTATGTGTGGAGGCATGTCGTGTGTGTTTCTTGGTGAGTGAGTGTGTGTTCTCTGTAAGGCGCCCTGAGCTCCCGCGAGAGAGAGAGCGTCTTTTAAGTACCCATATTATTATTATTATTATTATTA
>JACVVK020000106.1:1172500-1197500 GCA_018292915.2 Batillaria attramentaria | reverse complement strand
AAGAAAACAAAAAGAAAAAAAAACTTTACCCTGGAGCTAGTTTAGTTCGAGGTTAGACTTTAACCCGGGGCTAAAATCCCTAACCTCGACTTTTGCCTGCAGGCCCTGGTGAAATGTTCCACTGCGTCTATAGTGACTCGCTACCGTCTAATCGTACAGCCAAAGCAACACAGTACAGAACATTACCTGATAGCACACGTACAGCGTGACACGCTAAATATGTATTATATGTCCACATAGGCGATGTAGGGTGTGACTTATGAACATGTTTTCACCACGGTTGCCCCAGAATTCCTGAGACGAATAAACATAAGTTCGCGTGTCTTTTACCACGGGGTGTAATCGAAATGGACTCGGGTGTGTCCGATGCTACTCCGATTCAGGTCACAGAACACAATGCAAATGGGTTAGGTTAGGGAGTTAAACAGTTGTTAAAAGTGTATTTGATGCCAGATTTTGGGTGAAAAGAGGCATGTCTGATGTGTTGATTAATGGCAGACGTGACTTGAGGAGTGACCTTTTTTAAAAAAAAAAATTATTAAAGCATATCCTTGGGCATGTGCGGGGCATAAATAACAGAGTGCACAGTTTTGAACTATTGCAGTATGTGGAATTACCATGGACACCGCATAACAGTTACTAGACTATCAAAAAATACACTAAAAACTTTTTCTTTTTGTCACTCGATGCTACCATCGTTTGAAAATGGAAACACTCGATGCTACCATCATTTGAAAATGAAACCATTCGTTTCTACCATTATTTGAAAATGGAAACACTAGGTGCCAATGTTTGGAAACAGTGCAGGCGGTGCTACTAATTGAACACTTTTAGGCCGTGCGTAGCACTGGAAAAACACGCGACCATTTTTGACTGCATACCGTCTTTACAAAAAACTCTGAATGCGTTTTGTCGGGCCCCATGAACTGTCTGTTTCGCGGCGTCAGTGTTTGCCGTTTTATTAACCCCCCTCGCGCGCATGCGTCGTCCGTTTAATTGAAGTGTCCTACCGCCTATCTTTTGACAGCGTCAGGCCAAAGCGAGTCTAACGGGAAAGTCAATTAACGCTGTGTTCACAGTCGCTCTTTCAGTAACCCCTCCAATGCATATTTGTCGAATCGAAATGGGGTTTAAGTTGGTGTTTGCCCCGCACAAAGGCTACAACGCTCGAAGGCGGTGCCCCCTTTTGAAATGCGGCGCCTGTTCAACACAAAAATCAGGTGTGAGCCGGCTTGTGAAACCCAGGTGGCGCGATCAAGGTAGGGGTATTAGAAAGGAGAGGCTGATTCCTTGTTTAATCCGAACAATGTACGTTGTGGAGTAAAAAAAAAAAAAAAAGGTGTGGAACAGGGTGTTTCGCCATTAGAGTGGACACGCACGCATATATTCACTCATGCACGTACGTATGCACGAACAGAGAGAGAGAGAGAGAACGAACGAACTGTATTTTCCAACGGAAGTGAATGAACCAAACAATGATTAGTTTTCAATCAGCCGTTGCTGCAACAATAAAAAAATAAAGACTACTACAATAGCAGAGATAAAAGAAAATACAAGAAAGAAGAAGAAGTAAAAAAGGCAAGCATGAAGAAACATTACTGAAAAAATCAATCTCTCTCTCTCTCTCTCTCACACACACACACACACACACACACACACACACACACACACACACACACACACACACACACACACACACACACGCACACACACACACACACATACACACACACATACACACACACACACACACACATACACACACACACACACACACACACACACACATACACACACACATACACACACACACATACACACACACACACACACACACACACACACACACACACACACACACACACACACACACACACACACACACACACACACACACATACACACACACACACACACACACACACACACACATACACACACACACACACACATACACACACACATACACACACACACACACACACACACACACATACACACACACATACACACACACACACACACACACATACACACACACACACACACACACACACACACACACACACACACACATACACACACACACACACACACACACACACACACACACACACACACATACACACACACACACACACACACACACACACACACACAGACCCTGACTCTCACCTGAGAGAGAGAGAGAGAGAGGTGTCTGACTGGATCGAAGGGCTAAAGAGTGGAACGATCTGATTTGAAAGAGGAGTGCAGCGTGATATGAATATTTTTCGGAACAATTCAATTCACGGATATTGAAGCTAGATGTACTTTTCTACTTGTGCACCTTTATGCTTGTATATAACTCGCGCTCACTTGCAAGTCGGCTGGGAAAAGGACAACGTGAATATTGTGAGTGTGTCAGCGTGGTAAAACAGAATGTCAGTAGAGTTTTCTAACCGCGAAATAGCCTTGCGAGGGTAAATGGTTCTCGAGTAATTTTCCTTTTTTTTAATTCTGTTTCTGGTATATATAAACTATACAAAGACAAGGACGAGAACACTACAAGCATACATGAAATAACTTGACATAAGAGTAGAGTAGTGCCACCGTCAAAGGCCATGGAGGCAAATAGAAACCAGGCGCACATACCTAAGGGGGAAAAAAACTGGACATGTGGAGGACTTAGTAAGGACAGCAAACTTGTGCACACTATAACAATAAATGCATACATGTAAGTAATCTCGAGTAATTTTAGCTTACATAAGAATGACTCAATGCGTTTTGTGTATTTGTCATTTATCAAACGATCAATTCGTTAGCCTAAACTGTACAGACTTATTCAAAAACGAACTGATTTTATCGAGTTAATCCTGCGTACGTCAAATCTACCCCGTCGTCGTTCGTGGAGTGTTGCACAGGTGTGAGTCCGAGAACGTGGTCCGGTAGCGGAATTTAGGCCACGTACAACTTATTTATTGATTTCTGTCTTTCTTTTTGTGGCAGAGGCATGAAGCGAGATACCACCGCCAGCGTTTCCATAGGAACGGAACATCCACAGATGACAGAAGAGGCAAAGTAAGTCGATCAGCCTATTCAATCTTTTTTCCAGCTCTGCCCAGCAATTTCACGGTAACAGTACAGGAAAATCAGTTACCAGGGAAAAAGGGGAAACAAGTCTGTCGGTCTGAGAGACCAGTTTGGGGGTTTAACGTCCTTTTCCACACATACGGTATGAGTGCGGGAGCACGCGCATTGAGTCTCTTTTGTGAGAACTGTGCGCTGTATATATATATAAGTAAAATTCATTATTATTATTATTATTATTACTGTCTGTTTAGCGGTTGTGCGTTCATATATAGACAAGGTTTCGGGATACTTGGAGAACTTTTCGTTTTACTGGCGCCCACTGCAACTACAGCTTTAATCCGGCGTCGAATGAAAGATATCTTTCAGATTTGTGTTTTTGGACACGAAGGAAATGGTGGGTGGGTTTGTGGGTGTGTGGGTGGTTAGTTTCTCTCAATTAAAAAAAAAAAAAAACTTAGCTTAGAACCAAAAGAGAAGAAGTGGCCTAAACTTTCAGATATCTACTTTCCTGCTGTTTCATTTCTACAAAATCTACAGCGTGTTTGTGTAATCTCCATCCGGCCGGGGCCAAATATTTGTGCTGGCTTTTTTCTCGTTGCCCGGTCTTTGATATCAGCCATACGTGGTGGAAAAGGACGTTAAACTGCTGAATACCGACACATCCACCCTCCTGACCTCTTGCATCGGTGACAAAGTCTTAACCACTAGACAACCGACCGCCCCAGTTGTGTAGTGGTTTTCACTTGAGCTCGAGATACACACACACAGACAAACATAATTATGTGTCTTATGTTGTTCAAAGGTCTGCCATCTTAAACAAAAAGCCGTGAACATTGTGTTTTAAAACTGCGACCGTGCATAATGCAGGCAACTCTGTTACAGCTGCATAATTTTCAACGCTTCGGGGACCCTTATAAAACCAGAGCGTGAGTTTGCAGTGACTTCATTGTGCTTTTGGTCAGTGAACGAGACACATCGCCACAGCGTGTAGCGGGTGTTGTGTGCTGCACGAGAAGACTAGTCACTGCGATCTTTCTCGCTCAGTGTCAAAACGCGAACTGAGCTGTGAAATCAGGCTGCTCTGGGCTTTTATAGGGGTTTCAGTGACGCTGAAAACGCTGTAACTGTCACAGACAGAGTTGACTGTGCATTTTGCACAGTCGGATAGTGTTTCGGAAATACACTGTCTGTGACTTTTTGTTGAGATTGCAGAGCTTTAAACTAATGCATTTGTCCCACAGTCTCAAGGCCAGCTACAGCCCAGGGAAAAGCGGGGGCACATACGGGCTTCCTCTAGGGGCCAAGCTGATCGTCCCCGAAGGCCTTTGCGGCAAGAAAGACAACATCACATGCAGGGTAGCGCCCCCTAGTAAACGATGGGAGCACGTGCCGTCATTTCCGGGCGAATTTCTCACAAGCGAGATTTTCACTCTCACTGGTACAGTCAACATGAAGGTAAAGTTCTCTTGAAATGTGTAAATTTATCTAAAAAACAACAACAAAGGGATGTACCTCACGTAAATTTACACATAAATAATAGAGAAATGTTGTTGTTGTTGTTGTTTGTTTGCTGCTGTTTTGTTTTGTTTTGTTTTGTTTTTTTGGTTTTTTTTTGTTTTTGTTTTGGTTTGCTGCTTTTGTTTTGTTTTGTTTTGGTTTGGTTTGGTTTGGTTTGGTTTGGTTTGGCTTTTGTTTCCTCCAGAGGCCAGTACACGCAAAATTATCAGTCGGTGATTAATTTAATAATCATAATAATGATGATAATAATAATAATTATAGTCAACGTTTACAACGAAAACCTTACAAAAATGAAACAAGGTTAGATGAGTTTGCTCAGAAGTAATTACTGCTTTCAATTACACTGAATTTGCTGTTGTTTTAACTAATGTTTTTATCATTTTGTTTTCTTTCAGAGGACTGTAATTCTTCAACTACCCTACTACGAGGTGAAGGAATCTATGGCAGACCTCAACGTAAAGGGAAAATGGAAAGACGAAACGACTTGGGTGGACGTTGGGTTTTTGAAAAAGGTAAGAACACACGACTTTCTTTTGGTCTTTTATTCAACCTGTGCAATTCTCGGGATTTCTCGGGCCCTGATAACTGGAAGCGAGACTTGGCAGACACGTGAAGGCTGGCCACTCAGGCGGACACTGGCGTGTAGCAGCCTGTGACTGACTCCTACTTGTTCTTTTGTTATTTTTAAATCCAGCTTATCGTTTTTGCGGGTTTATCCGAATGGAATTCACTCATAGTGCGTCCAAAAGTAATTCCGAAGCTGAACGCCGTCAAAGAGCATTTGTTCAGATATCAGAAGTTGTCATAGCTGCTCATACTATTTCATCAAATTAATTTGTAAGCTTCATTTTGTCATACCATTTAAGGGCACAAACCTGACAGGAGTTTAAAAAAAAAAAAAAAACGAATGTCTCCTTTCCGCTCAGGCCTCACTGGAGTAATGCTAGTCTACTTTCTGTTTAGGTCAGAAAGCCACTTCACCCAAATCCACTCGCATCACCTTTGCCTCTCGTGCGCACAAAGTCCCAGCTTCGCTGGCAGCTTGCCTCCTCCTGTTGCAACCCCCTGGCATGCACACTGCCCTACCAAACACAAAAATCACGCTTTTTGTGACAAAAAAAAAAAAAAAACAAAAAAACCAGCACACTCGCAAAACAGGATTCTTTAAACAAACACCAAGCTTGACGCCACACTCAGTTTGTGTCCTTACGCCCGTCAGTCAGTCAGTCAGTCAGTCAGTCAGTCAGTAAGTCGTTCTTGGTCATACGTACCATCGGCTGCTTGTGTGTCCCTGTACAGGACGACACAGCGTCTCCATGCGTGGAGCTGGAGATCGACAGACTGGGCTCCTTCGTGGTGACCTTTAAACTCCGCCAAGAGCAGTTCACTCTCACGCCCAACGGTTGTCTCTACAATCCCAGGATCAACAGGCACCTGATGGTTAGGTTCCCCAAACGCGCTGTGGATACCACCATCAACTATACGATACAGGTCGGTGGGGGACTTTTGGCGTCTGTACAAGTTATCGCTTTGTGTCCCTGCTTTTGTCGTTGAGTGGCTAATTAGTTGGTTGGTTGTTGTGGGATGTGTTGTTTTGTTATGTGTTTTGCCGTTCTGGGTTTTTTGGGGTTTTTTTGGTTGTTGTTGTTGTTGCTTTCATATGTTTGTTGTTATTGTTGTGTTGTTCTTTTGTATTTGTTGTTTTGCTGATATCTTAGCCCTACCCCCCCCCCCCCACCTCTCGCTTGCGCGGCGTTAAGCCCTAAATAAATAAATAACTAGCAACCCCCCCCACACACACACACACACACAAATTGCTGTAATATTCAACATGGGTTAAAGGTATTTTTTCTTCATAAACAGCTCAGTTCAATCTGTGAGCTAGGATAAGACAACCCGTGCCAATTCTTTTAAAAAAAAAAAAAAGTTTTGATTTTTGTAACCTCATTTGTATGTCATTCTCAGTTACAATCTATTGTTTATCAAAACTACGTACCACAATTATTAAGCTTACTTTATTTACCACCCATCTCGCACACTTCGTTCCGCCGATGAAAAGCGCCTTAAAGTCCCCAAGCGCAGCATAAAAACCGCAGGCGAACGCTCCTTCAGTTTCCTCGCCCCAAATGTGTGGAACTCGCTGCCAGTCGAACTTTGTGACGCTGTCCCAGTTCAAATCGAACCTGAAAACCCATCTCTTCCGTCAGGCCTTTCACACTTATGAGTAGTCTGCCATTGTTTCAGTGCCTTTGACTGCAATTGTTCATCTGCATCAGGCCGGGTAGTGCATGTCAGTGTGTGTTTCAGTGTGTCAGTGTGTGTGTGTGTGTGTGTGTGTGTGTGTGTGTGTGTGTGTGTGTGTGTGTGTGTGTGTGTGTGTGTGTCGCTATGAGCTGCTTTCCTGCGAGATTAAGCGCTAAACAAGTACTATTCATTATTATTATTATTGTTTACAAGTTTGTCGGCAAGTCGAAAAGCAAATCACCGTTTCTAACGTTTTGATTATACACTGTAAAAACCGTCAATCTAAACTGAATCCAGTAAATCTAAACTGAATGGAGTTTATCCAAAACTGAATCCGGTTTTCTGCAGATAACGCCCGTACCGGAAGACAGACTGGCCTTCGCCAGACAAAATTTCCCCATACAGTGTAGCGACCTGCTGACAGTCTCCGAGATAATCGACATCCAGCCAGATGCGCACTGCGACTTCCGGCGCCCAGCCACCATCAAACTTCCGCTTCCGGCCGGGGTGGAGGTGGAGGGGGAGACGGCAAACGACATCGTGGTGCTTCACAAACAGAATGGGGAGTGGGGCTGGGTGAACTCTAGGTACAAGTTCACGCGGCTGACCGTCGGGTTTGATGTGAAAAACCCTACAAGGTCAGTGTCTACAATTTGTTCCCTTTTAATTTTTTTTTTCATTTTTAAAGGGACTCTAGATCCACTACATTACACTACAATCCATGGTTTTGTCCAAGGGAGCCGGGATGGCTGAATACTTTTTTTCTGTTGGCTCTCGAGCCTTCTCCTACGCTGGTCCAAAAGCTTGGAATTCTCTGCCTCTTTCGCTCCGCCAGTCAACCTCCCTCGAAACCTTCAAAACAAATCTAAAAACCTACCTGTTTTCATCTCAAAGCTCCGTCTAACCTCCCTCCGTCTTTCTCCATCTCCTTATTAAGTACCGTACATGCAGTTGCCCTGGCCCTGAACCTTCACGTCTATCTGTCTCTTTACCTGTACTCTAAGCGCTTCGAACTACCTTCCATGTAGATTAAGCGCTATATAAATAAATTATTATTATTATTATTAATAGTGAAGCGCTGGACTTCCAAAGCTCGGGTCGTGAGTTCGAATCCCTGCTGGGGCCAAATATTTGTGCTGGCTTTTTCATCGTTGCCCCGTCTGTGATATCACCTGCACGTGGTGGAAAAGGACGTTAAACCCCCAAACCCCCACCCACCCCATGGTTTTGTCCACAGTAAAAGGCGTCCGAATTCAGTGATTGAGCCATAGAGGATCCTACTTGTGGAAGAGTTGTTTCCCCCTCCTAAGCATTATGGGGACTGTCTATGTGAAGTAAGTCTTCCACAAACAGGATCCCCAGTGGCTCAGTCACTGTCTTACTGCTAAGATCATCACGAGAAATGATATGGGAGATAAAAATTTCGCAAACGAGATCTTCTAAAAGCATTATGAGGAATGTCTATGAGAAGTAAGTCTTCCACGAACAGGATCCCCGATGGCTCAGTCACTGTCTTACTGCTCGTAACAGCATAACGGGGAATGGTATGGGAGATACGTTTTCCACAAACGGGATCTTCTAAAGCATTATGAGGAATATCTACTACTACTTCGACTACTGCTGCTACTACTACTGCTGCTACTGTTACTACTACTACGACGACTACGACGACGACGACGACTACTACTACTACGACGACGACGACGACGACGTCTAATGCGACTGCTACTACTACTGCGGCTACTACTACCACTACTACTACTACGACGACGACGACGACGTCTACTGCGAATATTCTACTACTACTACTACTATTACATACACTTACACATACCGTGAATGTGCAAGGTGAAAGGAAAGCAACTAGAACAAGGAAGTCTTGACACACCTAGATAACAAGACCCTAGAGAAGACAAACGGTTGTAAATAAATACATCCTAATATATAACAGTATCGACACGTCACGTGTTTGTGAGTAACGTATGGGCTACCAGGATCCTCTTCCACCGTGTAACAATGTTTATTATGCGCCCAGTGCAGTATGCAAGACAAACGGTTGTAAATAAATACATCTTAATACATAACAATATAGACACGTCACGTGTTTGTGAGTAACGTATCGGCTACCAGGATCCTCTCCCACCGTGTAACAATATTTATTATGCGCCCAATGCAGTATGCAAGAGCGCAAACTTCACCTCGGCAGCTCTCAACAGCATTCCAAAGGACAAGACTGCAGCTAGTACAAGGGAGCCTCGCCTGTTGAGTAGCGTAATGAGGCTACCCTGTCATATATCATAGACATGAGAGCGAGTTTGCGCAGTTTATGACAGTACATAATGGCCCTTCTCCGACTTTGAAGAATGGCGGTGGAGTTTATAAAGCTGGGTAGAGAACCTCGTCAAACGCTCAGGAATATTGTTGGGTCATTTCGTATGAAGTGTTAGGGCGTGATTCTGTGTGTGTGTGTGTGTGTGTGTGTGTGTGTGTGTGTGTGTGTGTGTGTGTGTGTGTGTGTGTGTGTGTGTGTGTGTGTCTCACACACACACACACACACACACACACACACACACACACACACACACACACACACACACACACACACACACACACACACACACACACACAATTCGAGCTTGGAAAAAAAAAACCCAAACAAACAACAACTCGTTTAGGGTGCCTGTCTCGCCTTCGTGTACACACGCACGCACATACATCAAGTGTGCACGCTAAAAATCCCACGTTCATCTTTCGAAGAAGAGTAGGCTGTGGCCGGTGTCGTGGTCAACAGAAATACTGTCGCACGCACCAGAGTAAATGGCAGGGTGGAGGTTTGCACATAAAGTAGCGCTTAGCGGCAGCAGGCTTTCACTGCTTCGTTCTCCAGCCCTGCGGCGACGTGAGCATTTCAGCAGAGATGGATATGCGCGCCGAGGAGAAGTCGACCATACCATACCATACCACCAAACGCACCAACCCGGTTCCAGTCGCGGTTCAACCCAGTAAAATGGGCAAATGTAAACATGCAGCCTCATTATGTCAGTGGTATCAACGTCTACACGACTGTCAGTTTCTTGGTCTTGTTTTGTTTTTACAAAAGATGCACAAATCGCAGTAATAAGACTCGAGATACGTGTATCCCATTCATGTGATTTATATCTGTGTCTATAACAACCGCTGACGATTAATCGTTTTGTGTTCATTGTTTCCCAGGTTTTGCGTAGTCAAGACTAAACCCGACAGAGAGAAAAAGATGTGCGAAGCAGTCACCGTCCTGGAAGAGAGAATCGGCAAGGAGAAAGGCGAGGTCAGCGTGTTCCTGTCCCTGCAGGAGAAATCCTGGATGGCCGTCGTGGAGTGTTACCCGGAACTGACGTCACAGGTCAAGGTCGAATCGCGTCAGGACAAAGGCTTTCAGGCCGTGAAGAAGGTCGAAGCTCCCAAGCCTGTCATGCCAACCAGGGCGACTTTCAGTAGCCGGAGACCGCCTCCACCGACCAACCCCTTTCGCGAAAAATCATTCGAGGGTTTTGAAATGTTTGACGGCTTGACCTGGAGTGTAGAGGTCAAGGACGATATCAAGGTCAGTGATGAAAGTGACCTTGAAACGAACAGCCAGCTGCAATACTTCAAGTACTTGAATGAGAGCTACAGAAGGTTCGTGATCGAGCCGGTGTCCGAGGAAGAGAGGGACTTGAGAGGGACGATAACACTCACGCCTCTCGGGATTGAGGACGAGAAAATGAAAGAGCAGCTGACGATGACTTTCCACATAGACATCCCAGAAGAGAAGGTGCGGGATTACTTCAAACCAGAACCTGTTCCGGAGGAACCAGAACCGGTCGAGAAACCCAAACCGAAGTATGACCTTTCGAACTTCACCCCGGTGATCGAGGCCAACAAGCCGCCACCTCCTCCGCCGCAGATAAAATACCGCACCTTGTCCTCCACCGTTATGGATCGGCTGACGAAGACCATCCGGCGCCCCAGAATGCGTAAGTACACTAACGCCGTTTTATTTGACCACTCGCTGGAGTTTACTGTTTTAAATTATGGGATGGTGTTTCTTTCTTTTAAGCAGCAGGTGTACACACTCGTAATACAACCAGAGGCAATTTGCAGGACGCCACTGGACTTAGTGGCAAAAGGAGTAGCATGGTGTGTTTTGTTGTTTACCTACCACACCCCCCCCCCACCTCTTTCTATCTCTGTCCTGTCTCTCTCTTCTTTCTCCCCTCTCCCCCCCCCCACCCTTTGCTTTGTACTACCATTATGGTGTATGTAGCTTGTAGTGTAGTGTTCAACGACAAGTTCGAAAATTGGTTATTGTAACCAGCATCTTCTACCGTTGTTAAATCAAGCATCAAAGTCTATGAACCGCACGCACGCAGGAATCACGCGCATTCACTCTCACACACCCGACATCAACACATTACAATCACGTGGTGCGAAGGGTCAGCATATGATCAGTTCACTTCACTGAATTTAGCAGATTTGCATATTATCTTTAGTTTTTTTGTGGGCTGAACATTTCCAAAACACAGATACACACCTTTTATCAATCCCGGAGGGGGGGGGGGGGAGGGGGGGAGGGGGGGGGGGCAAGGAGAGAGAGAGAGAGACAGAGACAGACCCTACATTCAAGATTGTTTGGAGAAGGATGAGAAAGGGGGAGGGAGGGGTGTATTAATTGATTACGCCACCTGTGTGGGGATGGATGGGGTGGGGGGGGGGGTCGAGTGTGTCCTTATGGGCCCAAGCTTTGAGAAGAAAATAGCAAATCAAGGAGCACTTAGTAGGCTCTTCTCGGGACAGAAATATAGAGGAAACGCCAGCACACAGACAGCAACAAATACGAATTGATGCTTTGCCCTTTTGCACGTAAGCGGATTACGTCCCCTTGCCACAACAGCCGGGTCGCTCGAGGTCCAGTCTTCATTTGCTGGAGTCGATTCAGGTCAAGGGAGGATAAAGGTCAAGGGATGATGGGAGGGAGGGGTGGGGGGATGGGGGGCATTCAAAGAACTAAATAGATCTACTTCTGTGAGGACATCTGCAAGCCGCCATTTGTCACGTTTGATCTAATTATGACAGGTGGATGAAGGAGTTTTGCTAAGTCTCTGACACGTCCACACAAAGCAAAAGATAAATGTGTGTGATATAATTATCAGGGCCGTAGCAGCCCTACCGGCCACTCCGGCCATGGCAAAAAAACAACAACAAAAAAACTCGTCTTCGTGAGTTTCAGCAGTGTGTTAGGAGGAAGGAGGGGGCTTGACTTAGATCGCATATCGGCAGCGTTAATCGAAAAATTGTCACTGATTGATATTCAGAAGACTGTAACTCTCAAGGCAAACTGCGTCAATACAGTCAGAAGGGTTTCTAAAGCAAAAGTTCTTCCAAAATAAAGCCTCTTCATCAAAATATTGTTTAACTTGCGTTTCCCCGTTCAAACAAGTAACTAGTAATTCTTTTGTGTTCCGTTGAAGTTGAGGAGAACATAATGGCCAGGGACCGTACCTTTTTATTTATTTTTTTTATGGCCGGAGCACTTTTAGGAGCTGTGCTACAGCTCTGTATATTGGTGATTACAGTAAGCAGCGATTTTCGCCGAGAGAAGACTTGAGTCAAAATTTATTTTCACATATTTACGCCAATCTAGGCGTCGCTGTTAACTCTTACAAGCCTATGCGGCAATCGCAGTTTTACTTTAAATTTTTAGATCACTAGGAGCCACTTCAAGCCACTATTATGTAATCTGCAGCGGTCTCGGGCCTAGCAGGAAGGCCCACTCCTCGCAAAATAGTGGCTTGAAGTGGCTGCTATGGTGTGCTAGTTTTTTTTGTTTTTTTTTGGTTCTATTTAACCAGTATTATCATATAGTGAGCAGGGGTGATCTTGTAAGAGTTATTTAATCCTGTATTTCCTCGATGGTGTGGATTGTGCTTTGTCAACTATCATGCAAAAGCGCAGTTCTTTTGATGTTAGTTTTCATAGGAATTCTAGTATCCTCTCTCTCTCTCTCTCTCTCTCTCTCTCTCTCTCTCTCTCTCTCTCTCCCTCTCTCTCTTCTCTTGACTTTATGCGAAATATGAACGGAATTGACTGGTATACATTTGTAACCCACTAACGGGCGAACTATACCAGCTGAGCTACACTGCCCGCAGTCCCAACCAATACATGTCCGTGATGTTCACCTAATTACTTTAGATCTAAAAGCCCTACACCAGGGCCCGCACGTAAAAGTCGAGGTTAGGGATTTTAGCCCCGGGTTAAAGTCTAACCTCGAACTAAACTAGCTCTAGGGTTAAATTCTCTGTTGTTTTTATTTTAATCAGGAAGCGGGTCCATGGCACCATGGTGCCTAAGCCGTTACAGAAGGATTTTTTTCTTCTTCCTTTCTTCGCTTCCTTTTTCTGTTTAGTTTTGTTTTGGGGGTTTCTTTTGTCCTAGTCTGGGTTAGGCCCGTAGCCGTGGGTTAAATTAACCTCGAGTTTTACATGCGGGCCCTGATGCTGTATTACTCACACTGCACAAAAGGATGACTTTAGTACTGCACTTTAAGATTTTGTTTTCTGCACTTCTTCACGCACTTGCACGCGGTCCGCAACTACTAGAATCGATCGCGAGGTCCGCTCAACCACATTTGCCATTACATCGAGGTAATCGTTTAGCGTGCTAATTAGCATGCGCCTAATTCACTAACGTTTACTGTTGACTAACACGTTTCAAGGGATAAACCCGTTGTGTCGTCCACGTATTGCTCCTATCGTGATGTGATTTTGTTGTTGTTGAAAGTATGTAATGTTTAAATCTTATCTGTTGTTGTATGGACGACATAATTATGCATGGGAATCACGTGACACGAATATTCAGATTGACTGGACACGGACGCATGAAATCCAGTTTCGGTATTGTTAATTTGCATGTCTGCATGAGTGTTGTTTCTACTGCACGTGGTTCATATTGTACGCTGGTGGCTGGTTGGTTATCAGTACTATAAGTGCACGTGACCCAGACATTAGAGAGTTTTAGAATTTACGTCACGTATCGCACGGCACGCACACGCATCGCGATGCGTACGGGTTAGATGCGTGAAGCAGAGCAGAGTTTAGATTTCACGTGTAGGTGTTTCACGTTTTTCAACCAAGGGAAAGAACTCCAGCATTTCCTGTTCTATTGCCGGTACGTGCTGACGCAACAGCAGCGACGATTTTTTGTGGTATGTGAAAATCTGCGAAACAACGTGTTTTGTCGTGTGACATAAGCAAATATGTTTAGGGAAATACCTCACCTAGCCTAGTGTTGTTGCTTCAAAATGGCTGTGTTTGGCGGGCGTGTATACGTCAGATTTTCAGTGACGTGAGTTCGAAAGAAAATGACGTCACAAAAGATCACTGTTCGATTTTCTGCTTGTTTCGATGTTGTTTCGCAAAACATGTTTTCACGTGTGTCATGTATTGTTTCGGAAAGCATGTTTCGGGCGTTTTGCCTTTCAAAACATGTTTTCAGTGTGACATCGCCTTACCTGGTGATAAAAAACCAGTTCGCAAATAACATGGCTCTTGCAGTTTTACTGCTTTGTCGTCTAAAAGTACTGCTTGAGCTCAAGTAATACCGAATCGAAGCGTGGAGCTCAAATCTCGTTTCTAGATCTGTGCTGATACGTACTGACCCACTGGCGGGCTGTTCTTCGTTTATGGGTGGTGTCTTTCGTAGACTGGTGCATGACTTGCTTACGCTTCTTTGATATTAAATATATAATCAAATGTAAGAAAACATCTTTAAAAACACAAAGAAAGTGATACTAACCTTCAAAATCAAAACTCTTCTCTTCCAAACGGATAGGGAACAGCGCACGTATCAAAGGCCTCGGATAGGGAATCCCGTACCTATCGGCTCCGCACGTAACGGGAAAATCTCGCGAGAATGTGCGATACGGGCGCGATAAGTAACGTATCTGTCCCCTATCGGATACGTGACGTGAATTCTAAAACTCGCTATTTTTGTTTCCTTTCGTTAACCAGCATGAGCAACCGTATTATGAGCATTGTAAATTCGTACACTTGACTCAACGATCATTCTGCAGTACTACTGATTACTGCATGCGCATAAATTATGCATATTTGGAACAAACGCAAATGAATGGTTATGCATGATTGTTTATGAATAATTCCGAGTATTTCAGTGGATGTGATTATCACTGCGCATGCGTTTAGAGAGGACACGTGACTCCATGTATTTCTTTTGACCTACATAGAGTTGCGCCTCGAACCCCGGAGACTGTACGACAATTATCGAAGGATTGGTTTCGTCCGGCCCCCACTTTTGGGTACAACACAGTCTTAAGTCTGAAATCTTGGACCTTAAATCTTATTATCTCAAATCTTAGATCTCAAACTTCAGACGACAAATTTTACAATTTGGCATGTATTCGTACAAATTTTAGATCTCGAAGCTTAGATCTCAAATCTTAGTTCTCAAGTCGTAGATCTTGAAGCCGTTAGTCTACTTCAGAGATATCTCAACGGCACAAAATCAGTGATGACTTTAGTACTGCACTTTAAGATTTTGTTTTCTGCACTTCTTCACGCACTTGTACGTGGTCCGCAACTACTAGAAACGATCGCGAGGTCCGCTCAACCACGTTTGCCATTACATCAAGGTAATCGTTTAGCATGCTAATTAGCATGCGCCTAATTCACTAACGTTTACTGTTGACTAACACGTTTCAAGGGATAAACCCGTTGTGTCGTCCACGTATTGCTCCTATCGTGATGTGATTTTGTTGTTGTTGAAAGTATGTAATGTTTAAATCTTATCTATTGTTGTATGGACGACATAATTATGCATGGGAATCACGTGACACGAATATTCAGATTGACTGGACACGGACGCATGAAATCCAGTTTCGGTATTGTTAATTTGCATGTCTGCATGAGTGTTGTTTCTACTGCACGTGGTTCATATTGTACGCTGGTGGCTGGTTGGTTATCAGGGGCCGTGGTCACGACGCGTTCGTAACTTTTCCGCCACCGATTTACGCACGCGAGGGTCCGTAACTTACGATTTGTGAAAAAAATGGGTGGTCATGACGTTTGCGCAGAGTTACGGCCGCTCGGAAACCCTTGCGTATTGTACACCACCTAGGAGGGTGTCGGAAAGGTGCCGTAGCCTTTGCGTAAATCTGAAAAATGGCGGCCCGCTTGATTTACCAACTGCAAATGAGAAGAGCATTGCGACGGGAAAGGGTGTTCCGCGATCGTACTAACCCTTTTGACTCGTACGACGATGTGGACATGCTTCAAAGGTTTAGAGTTAGGAGGAGAGACCTGCAGGAATTGTGCGATCTGCTGTAGGACGACTTGAGGTACCCGTGTGGAGGGGGCGCGTTCAGTTCACTACGCACCCTGCAATGCAAAGGCCTGTATGGCCGGCCGTACACACATCGTGGGTTGATTTGTTTCCTTTTTGTGGGTTAACATTTGTTGTGTGTGTTTCGGACTAGTTCAGTGCTGAACGCACTCGGTCAGTCCTCACTGATCACACTCTTCACATACATGCCACGCATTTAACCTGACGCTACGGCAGATAAACGTGAGACTCGATCAAAAATTCTGTAGTGAACGCGTACTGAACACACCCCCTCTACTCTTTCACGCTTCACGCTGGAAGGAGAATTTGTGCAGGCCACGTGATGGTGTTTTCCGTGGGAATCCCAGGGGTCCCACACCTATCTAAAAATAACCCGTACGTGACACCGTTTCCAGTAAGTGCGCGTCGTGACCGGCCAACTAGCGGAAGAGATAGTTTTCACGTAGCCACGTACGAACTTACGATCCGCAACCCATTTGCGCAAAGAAATTTGCGTTCGCGTCCTGACCACGGCCCCAGTACTATAAGTGCACGTGACCCAGACATTTTTGTTTCCTTTCGTTAACCAGCATGAGCAACCGTATTATGAGCATTGTAAATTCGTACACTTCACTCAACGATCATTCTGCAGTACTACTGATTACAGCATGCGCATAAATTATGCATATTTGGAACAAACGCAAATGAATGGTTATGCATGATTGTTTATGAATAATTCCGAGTATTTCAGCGGATGTGATTATCACTGCGCATGCGTTTAGAGAGGACACGTGACTCCATGTATTTCTTTTGACCTACATAGAGTTGCGCCTCGAACCCCGGAGACTGTACGACAATTATCGAAGGATTGGTTTCGTCCGGCCCCCACTTATGGGTACAATACGGATCTTAGATCTTAAATCTTGGACCTGAAATCTTATTATCTCAAATCTTAGATCTCAAACCTTAGACGACAAATTTTACAATTTGGCATGTATTCGTACAAATTTTAGATCTCGAACCGTAGATCTCAAATCTTAGATCTCAAGTCGTAGATCTTGAAGCTGTAAGTCTGCTTCAGAGATATCTAAACTACTGTAGCTTTCTTCGAGATTTCTAACGCATACTAAAGAGTCTTTATTTATTTTTAATTCTAAAAGCAAACTTTTTTTTTTATTAATCAGTAATTAGTAATCATAACAGACCATGGAATATTTTCCTGTTTCTATGAGATTGTATCTCTTCTAGCTGTTCAGAAAGTTGTTCGTGGCCGTAAGTAGTTTTTTTTTTATGTGCTTGGTCTGAGGTTGTTTCTTGGCACAAAGATTAGTTTGAAATTTGAAAATTTGCATTTTTCCATTTTATTTTAATCATCTTGCATTATTTTTTTCCTCTAAATTAGGTCCAGGTTTCTCTTTTAAAACCTTGCATGTCCGTTCTCCACAACTTCTTATAAAGTACAGTACAGTACGTTAGTTTGTTTGTTTCTGTAAAACTGTAGCACTTACAAACATTCAGATTCAGCAGACAATTAAATCTTTATGTCGCATGCTTTCACTGTTTCTTTATTACTTGTTTATTTGTGTCTTGTTAATTCACATTACTACGAAACGGAAAAAAAAAACATCCGTATATTCTTGAACAATTCTTTTTTCTTTTTTCTGTAAATAAACGGGGAAGCTGTGTGTGTGTGTGTGTGTGTGTGTGTGTGTGTGTGTGTGTGTGTGTGTGTGTGTGTGTGTGTGTGTGTGTGTGTACTTTTCAGTACAGTTCAAATCAACCAGCCTACTTCCCCCCGCCCCCTTTTCCAAATGATACAATTTGGCATGTATTCATACAAAAAAGTGATTGTAATCGTTCTTAAGTCAACATTTTGTCATAGTATAAATTTTATTTAATGTAAATATAATGAACCAAACTCCGTGAACAGACTCCCCCTCCTTAAAAGCAGCATTATTCAACTCACATGTTGATATATTTTGTTATATCACACAGCCGAGCGTGAGGCGAAGGTTCTGACTGGTCGAAGCCTGATGACGCTGTCCAAGGTCGTCAGCGAGGGGCTGACATTGGCTGTACATCTCGAAATGCCAGACTCGACCATCACAGGTGCGTCTCCACCATTTTAACGGAAGTCGGGCGTGTTTTTTTTGTTTTTTGTTTTTTGTTTTTTTTTAGATAAAATTTATAAAAGACTAGTATTACGAGTAGCTGTTTCATTTCTGTTAATACGCTATATAACACGCTGCATACGCTCCCAGGTTTGGCCGCTGGAGGATACTGTCGTTGGTCGAGATTACTTTCGGTTCGTCTTCTTCGGCAATAATAGCAACAGCGGCCGCAATCACTTCCAAATCTTCATCTGAATTATCTAAATCGTAGTCCGCCATGGGAGCCGCCATTTTGTCTTCAAGGGAGAGTAGTCTCGCGTGACTTTCCATATATGGTAGACGCGTACTACAGGGCTATCGCTCAACTATCGACGTGTACGGCGAGAGGCCCTCCACCAGTCGGCTAGATGATAGTCGACAGGACAGGGATAGGGCGACTTCTAGCAACGTGTATGGATATCGTATATGATCGTTTCATTGGCCTCGCCAGATCATATACTTACAATAATAATAATAATAATAATAATGAGTATTGTATAGGCGCTTTACCCAATTTCGTGAATCGGCTCAAAGCGTCGCGAACTGAACCCGACACGCACGCTCACGTGAATCACACGCATTCTCTCACACACCGGACATAAACACATTACAACCACGTGGTGCGAAGGGTCAGCTCAGCTATTTAAATTTCGGAATTTAGAATTGCATTTATTTTTCAAATTTGGTGGGCTGAACATTTCCGAAGCAGAGGGGGAGGAAGCCGGAGTACCCGGAGAGAACCCCCGACGATCGGCCCGAATGAACGGTGCCACATACGAGAAAGAAAAATTCTTTGCCCCGAGTGGGGCTTGAACCCCTCAGCTCTCGCACTGGTGACAGGTCTCTTAACCACTAGACCACCGACCGCCCCACATAATAATGAGGATTTGTCTGGCGCCCAACCTCCTGCTGGAGCTCTAGGCGCCTCACAATAGTAGGATGGCAATACACGTACATGAAATACGTCACATTACATACACATGAAATACACGTCACATACACGTTACGTACACACAGCTATGATACATCCTAACACGACATCCCAAAAAGACAATGATGGTAACAGTGGTGATAGAGAAGTTAGTCTGTATAATACAGCCGGAAGAAATGAGACTTTAAAGCGACTTTAAAAGAGTCCGTTGACTCTGCATGGCGAACATGGGCAGGCAGGCTGTTCCAAATGACTGGACCGTGGTAGAGCAATGCTCGCTGACCTAGTGTTTTCGATTTAACCTGTGGCATGCGTAGGATGCGAGTGACTTATTCAGAACAGAAAATGTCGACAAAGTACCCTTCCATAATTATGCCTTTGCGAGAGAATTAAACTATACTCAATAGGAAAGTAAGTTCTGTCTGGGCCATTTCTACAGTTATCTAGTAAAAAGCCCAAGCGACACGGAATTGTTAGGCGTTTATGCTTCTTTTTTCCACAGACGGTAGATATGACACTGGTGTAAATGAAATATGAATGACAATAACGAAATATAACACCTGTATTGCCAGTTTATGAAACCAGATTTTATAAAATATTCTTATTTCCTCTCTGTGGATGCTTACAAGCACGTGGAAAAGGACGTTAAACCCCCAAACCCCCACCCCAACCCGCTTACAAGCACTTCCTTAATTTCTACATCCTTGCGGTAAATGCCTCAAACCTTTTATTCTTCTTTTCCTTAGGAATTGGTTTTGACGCCATTTCGAACGGGATGGGGATGTCTGACGTCACCTACAAGATCCTCCTTCACTGGAAGCGCACGTGCAAGGACAAGCGCGATGGCGCAGTGGAAAAGCTGATCGGGGCCCTGCGCGGGATGGGGAAGAACGGCGTGGCGGACATCGTGCAGGAACAACACCGGGAGAACAAGGAGCTGACGACCGACTGCTTCTTGCTGGCGGCGGCTGCCGGCACCTCGCTAGCGTAACGGGTTTCTGGGGGACTCTCCCGCCTCCTGCACCCCCTCCCGCTCACCTGGACCCTCCCGCCTCCTGCACCCCCTCCCGCTCACCTGGACTGCAACCCCTCCAGCTCACCTGGACCCTCCCGCCTCCTGCACCCCCTCCCGCTCACCTGAACGGTCCTAAAAGTGCCAGTCCGTCAGCATCATCCTTACACCCCCCCCCCCCCTTCCGGCTTATAGATCTCTGGTAACTCGAGACTTTGCGCATGCCTTTGCACTACCCACACCCACCCCCCTTCCCCCCTTCCGATTCGTTGCTTTGGTTGCTTGGTTAAAGTTTAGCGTCCCCGACTCAAGAGATATGGAGATGGCTCCGATAGGCAGGTTATTGGGAAAGGGCATCTACCCTACCCGAACACTGTTCAGTTCAGACAGACTGACAACGGACGGATGTAAATTGATTAAGCCTTCCCCCGTCTCCCGTTCCTTTTAGGTGGACTCGCTACAGTGAGTCCGTTCCTTCCCGCGTTTCCAGAGAAAACTGTTCACCTGAGGTCACTCACCGACACGCTAAGGACTGGGATCTGTACATTTTATTATTATTTGAGTCTGCAATTTATTCCTCAGCGCTGGCTAAATATCTCTCTAACGTCTATCTCATGCCATAATTCTTGGACCGTATGATTGGCATTTGCTTTTGTTTCTATTATAGGGTTTTCCGGGCACTTGTTTTCATGGCTGGAACATTATATCATAATTCCGATCCTTGATAAGTCATAAGAAATTTATGCTTGTATACTCTCTAGTGATTTATTCTCTGGCTCTGGGTCCGCGCCCACAATGATTCTGTGAGCTGCTGTGTCCCCTGAAACATAGGACAAAAGGACCAAGTCGAATGATTCATTACTTGTGTAATATTTATACGTGTATTGTATTGTTTTCCCATTGTCGTCTGCTAAAAGGTACAATACGTTCAGCCACAAACCTGGAACATGGATGAGTGCATCGCTAATTGTTTTGATCAGTCTGTGTCCCGCCCTCCTGGGTCATCGATTTTGTTGTTCTGGTCGTATTCTCAGCTACAGAATTATGAGGTTTTCGCTGAGTTGCATGTGAGGTTTCGTCTGTCTTCTCAGTTTCGTGTGAGATGTGCTCGGTATTCTCAAATTTCATCGGTATTCTAAGTTTCGTGTGAGGTTTCTTCCGTCTTCTCAGTTCCATGTGAAGTTTCTTCCAGATTCTCAGTTTCATGTGAGTTTCCCCCCTCGTGTTCTCAGTTTCATGTGAAGTTTCTTCCGTATCCTCAGTTTTATGTGAGTCCCCCCCCCACCCCTCCCGTATTCCCAGTTTCGTGTGAAGTTTCGTCCGTATTCTCAGTTTCCTGTGAAGTTTTTACCATATTCTCAGTTTCGTGTGAATTTTCTTCTGTCTTCTCGGTTTCATGTGAGGTTTCTTCCATATTCTCAGTTTCATGTGAAGTGTCTTCCGTATTTACCGCTACATGCGCGGTTCCTCCCGTATTCTCAGTTTCGCGTGAGTTTTTACCGATAGTATTTGTTGCATGTGGTTTCACACTCCTTATCACAATTACATGTGACGTTTCGTCCGGTTTGTTTCAGATTTGTTTCAAGTTTCTTAAGTATTCTCATCAACCGGACCTGATCGTATTGTCAGCTGCGTTTGACTTTGATGTTTCTTCCGTATTCTCAGTTGTATCTACATAATTATGCCGTTTCTTCCATACTTCCAGCTTCTTCTTACTCATTTACATGAGGTTTCTTTGTTCACTTTTTTCTCTCGCGTTTTGGGTGCTTGCCGATGCCACGGTTTTGGTAGACCGTGATTTATGTCCTGTGACGACACAACTGTATAATCGTCACGCTGTCTTGAATTTTTATTAGTGATGGCCAGAGTTGAAGACTCGGAATTTTTTTTAATGGAGGGGATGTTTTTTTGTTGTTGTTTTTTTTGGGTTTGTTTGTTTGTTTTCCCCGTGTATTCTGAGCTTGGTGAAATGAATGAAGGAATTAGTGTATTGATAATACACGAATGCGTTTGAATACCATCGCCTGTGCGTAGAATGATATACATGTACTGTATTGTTGGATGTTTCCTGAGCATGGCTTTAAATAAATAAAAGATGCCAGCGATTTGAGTATTCGTCATTTTACAAAGTCTGTGATTCTTGCGGATCAACTGTGTAAAGCCGGGATAGCCGAATGGTAGAGCGTTGGACTTTCAATGCTCGGGTCGTGAGTTCGAATCCCGGCTGTGGCCAGATATTTGTGCTGGCCTTTTCTCGTTCCCTCGTCTTTTGATATCACCCATACGTGGTGGAAAAGGACGTTAAACTTCCAAACACCCACCCCACCCACAGTGTGAAGCGGCTCTGTCGGTTTTGCAGTCCGGCATTGTTCCTGTGTTGCTAGGGGCAACCAGACTTCTTGTGACGTCCTGTCTGTCATATTTGAGTTCTCCGGGTACAGTTTTTAGGAACCGGAAATCTTCCCTTTTTTTGGTCAGTGTCGAATGCTCGTGTATGCTCCGAAATTTTCTTAACAACTGTTTCATGTGCAAAGGGTTTGTGTTCTGGTACGGTGCACATTTTGTACACCCTGTGTTTCATTCTTTGACAGCACTGTATTTTCTGTGTGTAAACCACTTTATGTTCTTTTTTTCCAGTATTGTGCATGGGTTTGGGGTGGGTTTGGGGTGGGTGCGGATGGGTGGAGAATGTATGCCACTTCCTGAACACTTAAAAGCCCACCCATGCATAAATCGCTTTTTTACTTGCAATCTTCTTATCACCTAAAACCACTTCAAGCCACTATTATGCGATCTGCAGTGGTCTCGGTACTCTCGGACCTAACGGGAAAGCCCATGCCTTGCGTAATAGTGGCTTGAAGTGGCTGCTACTGGTGTGCAGTGGCAATTTGTTGTTAACCAGTCTTATCATATAGTGGACAGGGGATGATCGGACTTGGGCTCCTAGGGGTTAATTAACACGAGGTGCTACGTGTACCGAAAATCGCAGAAATGACCGAGCGTGTCAATGATGGTCGCTTTCATGTATTAAACTTGGTCTTTCTCTGTCGACTCCGTCCAAGCTAGCTCGAGTGTGTGTTGTGTATTTCGTTCCAACTGAAGCCATTTTTGCCTTGTAAACACATGCATTGTATCCGTCATGGCCTTTGGTGTGTTTTCTGTTTTAATGTTGTTTTTTATTGGCTGTTTGAAAAGATCGCCATTATATATAATACCTATACTTTGTGCTTAAGCCATGTCAGAAAACCGTCCTTTGTGTTTGAAGTTCTTCCTTGCTTTACATGATTACGCGAGTGGCCTTGTTTAGTCACTTAACGATTGCAATACGTGTGTGATGAAACTATTTTATTTTTTACAAAAACGGAAAGCGTGTATCGCTTTGTGCAAAGTTGCTGTGATATCTGCATATTATAAACCCCTCCCGCTCCCCTCCTTTCCCCTCACACACACACACACACACGCACACACACACACACACACACACACACACACACACACACACACACACACACACACACACACACACACACACACACACACACACACACAGAGTTTACGGTACTGTAGACATGTTTCGGCCCCCCCCCCCCCCCCGCGACCCCACCCGCCCACCCCCCACGAGAACCCCCGACAAACCAAACACAATTAACAGCATAATTATACAGAATATCTACATTATCATTTTTTCGTTTTTTTAGTTGTGTGACTAGTGCTTTTGTCACACACACACACACACACACACACACACACACACACACACACACACACACACACACACACTCACACTCACTCACTCTCTCTCTCTCTCTCTCTCTCTCTAACACACCCTCAATAACAAACTTGGTCAACAAACTTGTACTTTTTATGCATGACTGATGCTCCTAATTTTTGGACACACACACATACATATATAGAGCTTCGTTCAACCGGAACCATTACACAAACCGTCTACTTCAGTCTACAATGTAGACCTAATAATAATTATTTAAGCAGACCCAGTGTAATATCAGTGTGATATATGTCACATCCTGGTACTTCAGTCATGGCATTATCGTACGAGCATTGTATAATTATCATGATCATGGGTTTGCAATACTAGTATTAACTGTCCTATCCTGTGCTTGCAATAAATTATTATGGGGACTTGTTGCTGGCTGTTTTCACAGGTGTCGTGAATCATGTGTTTTGGAAATAAACCGAGAGTAAAACTGTTGACTGGTTTTTGTGTCTGTCCGTCTGTCTGTCTCTGTCTGTCTGTCTGTCTCTGTCTGTCTGTCTGTCTCTCTCTCTCTCTCCCTCTCCCCGAGGGTAGGTGTGTTTGCGCGCGCGCAAAAAAGTGACAGTGCGTGCGTGCGTGCGTGCGTGCGTGCGTGTGTGTGTGTGTGTGTGTGTGTGTGTGTGTGTGTGTGTGTGTGTGTGTGTGTGTGTGTGTGTGTGAAGCTGTTAACTGCCAGGATTTCGAGAAAAAAAACCAACAACAACAACAACAAAAAAAACCATCTAAAACCTGTCTAATGTAGATCTAGGAAGACTACATAGTTCACACAGGCGCGACTAAATTTACTCTGATACTGCGCAGTAAAACAGCGAGACATTCCTGAAGAAAACCCGCGACCCAGCAGTATCTCTGTGGCAAATCCGACCAGGCCTGACAGAATCGTTCGCAAATAAATTCACTGTACAGGGGCGCCGGAAGATGTTGGGGGGGAGGGGGGGGGG
>JACVVK020000106.1:1157500-1167500 GCA_018292915.2 Batillaria attramentaria | reverse complement strand
TTACATGATTAGTTCTCGTGGTTTACCACGAAAGAAACCACTCGATGTTTCCATTTTCGCGTAGCTACCTCGCCGGAGGCTCGGAAGAAACATCTCCCATTCGAACTAATCATGTCAGCTCTGTTTACTATAATCAGTTCGTTTGGACAAATCCTTTCTGCCTGCCTTGTACGGTAAACCAAAGATCCATTTCTTCGACAGGCATTTCGACCTTATTCTTTTAAAAAAAGGTTCCGTGTTTTCGTCCATTGGAATCTGGGAAATGCGTCCACTTTGTCTGTTTATAAGATCGATTTTAAATCGTTCGAAATTTCGCAAAACCTTCCAGTAATTTCCTGTGTAATTTGTCAGTTTCACCAGTGTGCGTCTGTCCATCTTTGTAAAACGTGCATGAGTATCGGTGAGCGATCGTCGCATTGAGTTTTATTCTAAAGAAATGCGCCCTACAAATAGTATATATTATTATTATTTATTAACATTCGCTAAAATTACATTACAAAGCAGAACTCACTCTTTTGTGTATCAATGTCTTACGAGTGTGTGTGTGTGTGTGTGTGTGTGTGTGCGTGCGTGCGTGCGTGCGTGCGTGCGTGCGTGTCACAGATGACCATCTCTGTACCGTTCTTCCCAAATTTCGAGTCCGAGCTTTTGGCGGGGCGGGAGTGCAAGTCAGGTATCCATGCACCAACCGCTTAGCCACCTTCACTGTTGAAGCTGTGGAAGGCGAGACGTCATGTGCCATTGACGTCATAGGTATTCCAGTGACGTACCAGACGGAGACCAGGGTTCAGGGCTTCTTCGCTACTATCACTATAGTTGACAAGCAAGATCCTGAAAAGAGTAGGGCATCGAGTACGCTGAAGGTTGGAGTGTCCCTCAATGGATTCTTCAATGTAAGTGCATTCTTAGCAGTACAAGGGTTTAATGCGACCATATTTATGTTCACAGATCGTTCTGGGTTGTTTTTGTGGTATCCATCATCGCACCACTTAAACACCTGGACAGTGACAGCGTCTGTAATGCTGGCACTGAGCTCACCGAAGCGTACTCGATGACGCAGTGACTATACACTCAGCGCTCTAGTAGTGTAACAACAGTCGTAGAATTTGAATGTTCGACCGCTCGCGAAAAGTTCAAACAACATTGTGTCGCATTAAGAGCTGTACTAATTATCGAGATAGAATATGTCGAGCGTACATGCGCACTCACGAGCGAAACTGCTGCAAAACTTAAGGTGGCTTAGCAAAGATGGAGTTAGACTGTTTAAAGGTCTGCAATCTCAGCAAAAAGCCGCAAACATTGCGGTTTTTTTTTTTTTTTTTTTTTAAACTGCGACTCCTTCGACTGTGCATAATCTAGGCAACTCTGTCACAGTTGCAGAGTTCTCAGCACTTCGGGGACCCTTATGAAACCAGAGCACGAGTTTGCTGTGACATTATTTGGCTTGTGGTCAGTGAGCGAGACACATCGCCACAGTGTCTAGCGGATGTTGAGTCGGTGCTGCACGATCTTTCTCGTTCAGTGTCAAAACGCAAACTGAGCTGTGAAGTCAGGCTGTCCTTGGCTTTTATTGGGGTTTCAGGGACGCTGAAAACTCTGCAACTGCAACAGAGTTGACTGTGCTTGCACGGTCGACTCTGTAAAAAAAAAAAATTTCACACTGACTTCGGAAAGCTTTTTGTTGGGAGCTTAGATCTTTTAGGGAGTTGACCCCTGCTACGTAGATTTCTCAAAACCATGCATGCCGCCCTGCAAAATTTATCTAGTCGGAATTTCAGTCTGGTGTCAATGATAATTTTCTGCTTGACATTATGACGTGTGCGAAATGCTTTGTTTGCTTTATTTTGAATGATGATTTTCGCGATAATCAGGAACAAAAAGCCTGTGCATGATCTCAAATTTACATGACGTAGACGAGAAACCAGTTTCGGACCAATCCGAATGAGCGTATCCAGACAACATTTTCTTATGTATGTCTACAACTTGAATACGACGATGAACCATTACATAATGATAATGATATAATAACAACTGAGTATTGTATAGGCGCTTTACCCAATTTCTTGAACGGGCTCAAAGAACCGCGAACTGAACCCAACACGCACGCTCACGTGAATCACACGCATTCTCTCGCACACCGGAAAAGAACACATTACAATTATGTGGTGCGAAGGGTCAGCTCATCTATTCAAGTTTCGGAATTTAGAATTGTATTTATTTTCAAATTTGGTGGGCTGAACATTTCCAAAGCGGGGGGGGGAGGGAAGGGGGGGGGAGCCGGGGGGGAGCCGGAGTACCCGGAGAGAAACCCCCGACGATCGGCCCGAATGAACGGTGCCACGTACGAGAAGAAAATATTCTTCGTCCCGAGTGAGACTCGAACCTGACCTCTCGCACTGGTGGCGAGGTCTCTTAACCACTAGACCACCGACCGCCCCATGCACTAATGCATCCGTTCCTTTGGCAGCTAAACATCCAACACACATGAGTGTAATCCCACCACGTCATATAATGACTATTACGTCAGGATAAAACTCGCCAGACATTACGTCACTGATCGTGATTTGCGTGATCAATTTCCAGTTTAGAACAGAGACTGATATGTACCTGGTGGGAACAGGCGATGGATGGGGCGAGGGCGCCCACTGGACATGGCGAGGAGTCTCCGTCTCTTGTGCCTTTGACAAAATCAACAACTTTGCTGTTCTGACCATCCCAAAATGCAGGTAATAATAAGAAAACAAAATACCCCCTCCCCTCCCCCCCCCCCCAAAAAAAAAAAAAGAAAAAAGAAGAAGACAAAAACCCACAAAGTAATCAGTAAACAGAAACCAGGGCCCGTATGTAAAAGTCGAGGTTAATTTAACCCACGGCTACGGGCCTAATCCAGACTTGGACAAAATAACCCCCAAAGCAAAATTAAATAAAAAAGGAAGCGAAGAAAGAAAGAAAAAATTTCTTCTATAATGGCTCAGACACCTTCCTGGAATGGGCCCGCTTCCTGATTAAAACAAACAGAAAAAAAAAAAAAACAGAAAATTTAACCCTAGAGCTAGTTTAGTTCGAGGTTAAACTCTAACCCGGGGCTAAAAGCCCTAACCTCGACTATTACATACAGGCCCAGAGCAACAGCAAAAGTGAAAAGAAAGAGACTGAGGAGAGCAGTGGCGATGATGATGATGATGATGATGATGATGGTGATGGTGGTGGTGGTGGTGGTGGTCTTGATGGATAATAATTCAGCCAATACATACTCTTTTTTACTTTAACCCTCAGAAAGTATCGGTTCTCTCTCTCTCTCTCTCTCTCTCTCTCTGTGTGTGTGTGTGTGTGTGTGTGTGTGTGTGTGTGTGTGTGTGTGTGTGTGTGTGTGTGTGTGTGTGTGTGTGTGTGAAACTGAAGTAATTGTGAAGCGCCCCGCTGAGGGCACTTTGTGAGGACACTGCGCTATACAAGATGATGGTGATGATGATGATGATGACGACGACGATAACGACGATGACGATGCGATGATGATGGTGGTGGTGATGATGATGATGATGATCTACATGTAAAAACGATGAAGGCCTATGAAGGGGTGTCAGTGGCCTTTGAAGGTGAGGTCTTACAACATACTCAGTCTACACCCCTTGACAGGCCCCTACTTTGCGATCTTCCGATATATTCTAGAAAGCAGTAAAGTGTTTGTATGAGGTGGATGATGATGATGATGACGACGACGACGACGATGATGATGATGATGATGACTTCTACAGCACGAGGATCAAGTACCGTCCCTATAGCGGAACTGACGTCATCAAACAAGAACGCCCGGAACAGTTGCCAGCAGTCACCATCCAGGTACGCCTTTCGTGTCATCTACATCGTTAACCTGAAACGTGGCTACAGATAAACATTTCTTGAAAACTTCGCCAGTGAAAGGTTGTGAAGGCCGTAAACGTGAAACTGCAAGTATGGCGTGCCGGATTCATTGTCCGCGGTGTGATGCTGTATAGTGACTAGCAGTGTCGTGTTCCATTAAGGCCGTTCTTAACCGGGCGAACTTTTGGTTCGCGAACTAGGTTCGAAGAGTAGGGCGAACTAGACTCGCACACGTTGTTTCTTAACCGACCGAACACTTCTTCGCAAACCCTGGTTCGAAAGGTACGCCGAACTAGGTTTGAGGTCTGCACAGCGTGTCGTGGGAACCCTCGCGATCCTTTGGCCGACCCTGCGCTCTGACTGGTTGCTCGGGAAGAGCTGTTGTGCGCATGAACAAAGGTGTTTACGATTGTCTCAACTTCCGCCTTGTTCGGGCGATTACGTATGCATATCACGGTCGGTTAAGAAAGAGAACTAGTTCGGCCGAACCTCTGGAATTACGTACGTGTGCGCGCCTGCCCTGTTCGTATACAATACACAGTTCGCCGGACTGGTGGTTCGCCCGGTTAAGAACGGCCATTACACTTCTAAAGCGTTTGACGGCCCTCCTCTTTGCCGTGTCGCGTCGTTACTGAAGCACATAGTACATTAGCTCAGCTTGGCTCACCAGGTGGAGTGTGTGTGAGTGTGTGTGTGTGTGTGTGTGGGGGGGGGGGGGCTTAAGTCCTTTTCCACCATGTAAGGGTGATATCAAAGACGGGGCAACGAGAAAAAGGCCAGCACAAAATTATTACTTGGCCCCAGCCAGGATTCGAACTCACGACCCGAGCATTGAGAGTCCAACGCTCTACCATTCGGCTGTCCCGGATCCCCGTGTGTGTGTGTGTGTGTGTGTGTGTGTGTGTGTGTGTGTGTGTGTGTGTGTGTGTGTTGGGGGGGGGGGGAGGAGGGGGGGTGTAAACAAATAATAATAATACTGAGGATTTGTCTGGCGCCCAACCTCCTGCTGGACTTCTGGGTGCCTAACAATAGCAGAGAGGCATTACATACATACACAATCATCAAATACATGTCACATGATATACATATATTAAATACACGTCACATACTCGTTACATACACACAGTCACGATGCATCCTAACGTGACATAATGTGTATGTGATTGTGTGTATGTGTGTGTGTGTGTGTGTGTGTGTGTGTGTGTGTGTGTGTGTGTGTGTGTGTGTGTGTGTGTGTGTGTGACAGGCTCCGCGGCGCGCCAAGTGGGATCCCGAGTCAGACAAAGGACTGTGCGGAACGCCTGACAACGGACACGGTCTGTGGCGTTTCACCAAAGCCAAGCTGAAAGTGCCGACACAGGCTGAGGCAGCCCTCTATACTATCCTTACACAGGGCGTGTCCAATTTCCCCATGTGAGTGTGTTCTGACCCCCCCCCCCCACACACACACACACACACACCCCTCCACACCACACACACACACACACACACGCACGCACGCACGCACGCACACACACACACACACACGCACACACGCACACACGCGCACACACGCACACACGCGCGCACACGCACACACGCACGCACACACGCACGCACGCACGCACGCACGCACGCACACACACACACACACACACACACACACACACAGACGTTTCTTCCTTTCCCTGACTTTCACGTTTGTATTGTCTTCATGTGGGTTTTTGTTGTTTAGATTTCTGAATAGACGACTCCACTCCTGTCAATCAAATGGGACGAGCCCTCAAAATTCAGCCAATCACTATGCTGTTCCTGGCATGGAACGGAAAACTTTTTTGCCGGCCACTAAAAAGAGGGAAACACGTGTAGTTCGATAGGACTGAGACGTGGACAAATTGAGTTAATATTTGTTTTTATTTTTGTCTAGATGCTGATTTTTAAGTTGTTTCTCTATAGAGAAACAACTTTATGAGACGGGGCAGATTTTGCTACGCGCAGCAGCAAGTTTCAGTGATACAAAACAAGACTGTGACGTTTCTCCACACAATACATACTTTCACGCACACAGTGACGTAACGAAATCTGCGTCATAGACACTTGACGTGCACACTATGCTGCTGCGTTCTTTTTGGCGGGAGTTGTGAGACGTGTGTCTGTGTGTGTGGACGGATGTAATGATGGCTATCTCCTAAACTACCTCGCTGGAGGCCTTTTTACTTTGAGATAAAATGGGAATTCACCTTCTCCAGAGCTACCTTTCACTATTTTTAGCCTGCCGCATTTTCAGAAGAATTATCGCCGATTTTAAAAAATCGGTCATGTTACGAATTTTTCCGAAAAAAAATGTTCAAACGGCTTCATTTTCTGAAATTGGGAAGATCATACAATTATACTGCCTGTTTTCGTAGCACAGCTCTGTAGCTCTGACAGGTTTTGTGTAAGAAAAATATTTCCGAGGTAGGGGTGGTTTGCATATGTAGCGCCCCGGGTTTTGGGGTCGTCGTGGTTGTCGGGAACGCTACAGATTTAGTTTAGTGAGCTACTCTGACATGTGTGTTTGGGATGACTGAAGTGCGAAAGAGTATTGCATCATACTGTTGGGCCTACGTGCCACACACATCTACGCACACGATCACTCATCAGACTTACACTATCTCTCGAAAGAAACAACTGACAAGAGAGTAAAAAATCAGAGTGTTCACTTATTCCAATAAAAGTTACATGCGGATCATATGAATCGTTAGATGTAATAAGGCAACACAGATTCGGCTCAAAATATATGAGCGTGATGATTAATGCTTGTCGGGCAACAGACTAGAAACTAGTGACTAAACCTACACTACAAATATAACAAAAGAATGCGGGAAGAAACTAAGCTGCAAAATGTGGGACGGGACAGTACAACTGAAAGTAGCGGGGAGTGGACAATTCCGTGAATGATGTAAACCGAGAGCGCGGTCACTCTGTGAATGGAATTCCTTACTCTGCCTAGTGACCGTCGGTACTGAATGAACAGACAATACACACTCGGCCGCGTGTGCACTGCGTGTTACACAAGAAGCTGGGAAACCTCCCTCTCTGACTAGGCATGAAACAAAGGAACCTGACACTAGAGTCTCTCTAAACATTAGAAACGTTCTATCTGACTGAGTCTCTGTCTAAACCAGAAGTACAAATTTACATAACCATTAAATTACGGAACTGTTCCAATTAGTACTGTTAGCTATTAGATCTCTTAGAGTACATCGAGCTACTTTACATAACCTGTTCTCTGATTAAAAGGGAATAAAATGAGACACAGTCACCGTTTATCTGAAGACCAATTCCAAGTCCGAATTCAGTGGTGCCAAACACAGTTCACAAATAATCCAATACCGAATCACAGTTTCTCCTCAGTGCACATAGTTTCTAATAGAAGAGGCATCCGGTGACAGGTCCAACACTGGTCACAAAATACTGACTCCAGAAGTTGAGAGGCTACGCCTGAACATAAAAAATGGGGAAGATTCGAGGCCGGGCTGGAGGGACGACACACAGTCTCTGGGACTCTCAGAAAGCGACTGAGGAAAACGCGGGAAACTCTCGCTATTATAAGGTTCTATCTTTAGTGCTTATACAAGAAATCACGCGCTCATCACGCGATCACGTGGCCAGCGCACGTGAAAACTGACCCTTCACTGTGGCTAGCTGGACCCAATTTAAAAGTGCGCCTGTACTAAGAATGGCGGCTGTACTGAACACAAACATAGCGAAGTATCTTCGCTACACATATAAGGCCAAATATCTATGAAAAGACTTCTTCAAATTACTCATCATTCCGGAGTTTTTGTCACTTGTGCCAACTGCACATATGACATGAACTACTGCACTATTACAGCTTTAGTATTAAGAATAACAGAGCTTTTACATAAACACATTTTTTTCACGTTTCTGCGAGAAGCGCCGGTCAAAAAAGTTCCAATTTTGCAATTTCGTAAGTACAATCCAAGGCACTTAAGTCCACGTTTCATCAGCTCTCTAGATCTTCCAGATTTTATGTCAAAATTAATTCAGTCACGGAAGTCACAAAAGCAACAAGGAAATCACAAGATATGAAGAAGTATCATCTGTCAGACAGCAGCGTGAGGCTGACGTCAAATGTTTGGTTCACAGACAAAATCTGCAAGTATCGTCACTGCTTCCGACATTTCATCAGCCCTCTAGATCTTCCAGATTTCATGTGAAAAATAATTCATTCGGAGAAGTCTCAAAGCCAACAGGGAAATCACAAGACATGAACAAGCATCCTCAGACGATCTCAGTGCTAGAGGCTGACGTCAAAAGTTTAGTTCACGAAATTGACGTCATCTCTCTCTCTCTCTCTCTCTCTGTATGACGACCTGCCTGAGGCTGACGTCAAATGTTTAGTTCACGGAACTGACCTCTCTCTCTCTCTCTCTCTCTCTCTCGGGAGCCAGGGTGGCCGAATGGTAGAGCGTTGGACTTTCAATGCTTGGGCCGAGAGTTCGAATCCTGGCCGCTGGGGCCAAATATTTGTGCTGGCCTTTTTCTCGTTGACCCGTCTTTGATATCACCCTTATGTGGTGGAAAAGGACGTTAAACTCCTAAACACCCACCCACCCTCTCTCTCTGCCTCTCTCTCTCTCTCTCCCTTCTTCCCCCACTGACCCGGCCCCACCCCCAGTCACGTGGCTAATCGGTCGAGGTCGTAGAGGATCTAGTGTCATTGGCAGAACTTGGAGAGGGAAGAACCGGCAACAATAACAACAAAACAGACAAAATAAAATGAAGTTTGGAGAAACAACTTTGTAGGACGGGGCCGTTCCTCCTTGTTCTTTCTTGAAGGGGGGGGGGGGGGGGGTAAGGGGGGATAATTTGCGGTTTTGTCCTTTGTCTTTGTATAGGAAGCCCAAAAACTGGTAATTATTGAGAAATCCCTAAAGTGTCGTCCCTTGTTGGGTGCATGCATTGTATTATCTGGAACCTGGTCTTTGGGCTTTAACTGTTTACCTGTTTAGGCTGAGGGATGGGTGGAGGGTGGACGGGGGGGGGGGGGGGGTAGGGGGGTGGTAGGGGGGGGGTAGGGGGGAGTAAAGGGTCAACATTCTGATTCAAAATATGTACGATCTGGAAAAAGTCAATAAGTTATCCTTTTAAAATGTTTTTTTCCTATCTGTGTGCAAACAGTCCTGTACTGTCTTTGCACAACTAACGGAGGGCTGCAGATAATCCTTCCCAGAAACCACATTAGTACTACCGGCTAATTTTGATTGATAGATCAGACTTTCGTGCATCCAGAGTTAGTTTGTCCGGTAAAACCATGCGGGCAAACCGGCATGACGTCATTGTTTCTATTATTAGAACAAACGACACAAACCCTTTTTTTTTTTAAATAAATGGGAAAAATATCTTTTCATTAATGACACACAAACGTAGAGTAGAGTTGTAGAAAGGTGGTCAAAGTTTATTTCTGAGGGCATTTTGGAAACTATAAACAACGAGCTGTTTTGTCATTAGAAGTACATGTACATGTTATACGTTTGTTCATTACAAATTGTCTCTTTTTTTCTCTCTTTTTTTTCCGTTTTATTCCTAGCATCTACCCAGTGTGCAAACTTCCAGAAAAGAGTTTCTCGGCCTGCCCAAACTATCGTCGTCCTTATGCCATCAGACTCTGCTCTCAATTCTTCGCGCCCAAATCTGCGTTCTTCAAGTGCATGCTCAACAACGGCTGTCATGCACCTGCCCTAATCTTCATGTTCGACCACTGCATCAGGTTAGTTATATGTGTGTTACGCGTAATTTGTAAAACTGCCCATTTCATGAAATACGCACGATATTGCTCATTTCGTGAAATACGCAGCGAAATTGCTCATTTCAGGAAACGGACAAATTTACTGGCCATTTCATGAAATGAGCAAAAATTTGTTGCGTATTTCACGAAATACGCATTGGAGAATTTGAGAGTCAAACGTTTGAATGCAAGTTTGTTTGGAATTTGCAAAGCAAGTTTTGTTAAAAGTTGAGGATGTTCCTGCTGCTACAGAACTGACCATTCGGAGTGCTGTAAGAGTTCTGTCCGTAGGAAACGGACAGGGCTACAAGAGGTGTCAATGCAAAGGCTCTTGCCTTAGCAAGAGATGTTCGTGTTTCAAAGAGG
>JACVVK020000106.1:1142500-1152500 GCA_018292915.2 Batillaria attramentaria | reverse complement strand
CCGGTCACGTCGAAAAGTCGATCTTGGACCACCTGCCACAATAAAAAAAAAAAAAAAAAATACGAAGATGACTGGCGTCTCTGCTCAACTTACACACAAAACGGCATCAAAAACACTTATTTACACAGTCCATCATCTACATTTCAAGTTTTTCCACAGCCACGCTACCAGGCAAACGTCAACCCATGTCTACATGACCTTTGCCAGCAGTCCAAGGGAGGCAAGAATCAGTGACAGGATCAGGTTTGCCAGAGTTTCTGCACCTGCATGGCCTCGGATTTGAGCCGGATAAAGCAAGATTCTCAGCTGACATACACATATGGTGGCTGGCTATTAGGTTCGTCCACTGCTCTCGCATGTCATGCGAAGGTATCTGAGTTCGACCCCCACCTGAGGCCGGAGAATACGAATTGTGCTTACTTCCTCCAGCTGTGTGAGCCAGATCCGTTTGTGTAACCTTGTCCATCAAAATCAAATGTGGCCAGCAGGACAGTGTACCTGGATTGAGTAGTGTTCAGGACTGTTCAGTTAGGGTAGCTGTGCCTTACCCCCATAACCTGCCCACCAGGGCCGTCTCCAATCACATCTTGTAGTGTGGGACGTTATAGCCAACTAACCAGCTAACATACACATATCTCGTTGTCAAAGGCCTGTTTGCATGCACTCAGTGTCTACTGTATAGGTGGCAAAAGAAAGAATGCATGCAGCTGAACATGAATATTCATTACCTGTCCAATAGCTGAAGTCAGAGAGCTCCGCGCGGGACTGCTGCTGTGCTGGGGAGGAGGCATCTGGCTTGATCTGCCTGACCTTTCACCTCTTGACCCATGGGATCTGGGTTTCGAGTCTGATGGGTCATGATAGGACTGTGCTGAAACTTCTCCTGGATACTGGTTTGGAACCCTAAGACTGCTAGACCTTTTCCCTGTGTCAGGTTTAGCTCGCAGTCCGCTGCGTTCAGCCTGAACTGCCTCGCTTTCATCAGGACGATTGCCATCTCTGCCTCTGACAGATGACTCTGCGTGATGTTGTTTTCTCTCTGTTACAAATGAATCGTTTCCTCTCACATGATCCGACTCCTTGGTTCTCCTATTTCGTCCATTAGCACCGCCTCTCCTCGAACTGCTATCAGAGTCAGTTTCTGATTGTCTGTCTTGTTGGGGGTGTCCATTTTTGGAGGAGGCACCTTTGACATCCCGGTGTTCAGCACAAGACTTTGCGTCACCACTAGCACAAGGTCCTATGACACCATCATTCACACGATGGTCTTCTACAGGGGCTTCTTCTTGTGTCTCAGATCTTTCTGATGCCGAGGACACAGACAGTCGGTCATCGTCAGCTTTTGTCTGCGGCTTTACTGTGCCCCTCTTAGACCTTTTTGTGTGATCCTCCCGAACGTGCCTTGCACCCTGCTTTTTCATCGGAGTGTCCCCTCCGTCGTCGACGTGCGGTTTCTCTGCCGTCAGAAACTGTCTGTATTTGGAGTCCTGTGAGCCTGAGAAGCCCTGTTTACTCTCGATGTCGGAAGGTAGAGCAGCGTCTGATTCACGAACATCAGACAGCCTTTGATCCTCGGGCGAACAAGACACATCCCCAACAAATTCAGTCGCTTCAGTTTTGCGCTTTTCTGCTGAGCTGGGCTCAACACTTTGTGAAATGTTGGTCTGCACTCCTGCTATGTTTACAGCGGACTTATGATAAGCCTCCTTCACGTCACTTTCCTCCTGGTGACATGTTCCTAGAACTTCTGGGCTGCCGACCTGGGCAAATGTGTCCACTCTCCTTGTGAACGACCAGGAGGGAGTCTTTGGAGGACTTGTCTGTACTGCTGTGTCCATCTGCAAGAAAACATCATCTCTGATTATTTTTTCAACTCACTGAAATACTAGGAATGTTCAGGATCTTCACATACTAACTTAAAATACCAAACACACACACACACACACACACACACACACACACACACACACACCAATTTATCTTATCAAAGTGTATTTGATTGACGACATTACATACTGTAGGACAATATTATCTTTGATCGAAATACATCACTGGACAATAGACAAGTACTAGGCAGCATTGTTCACATCAATGCATCATATCCCCCTTGAGAAAAAAAAGCCAAGGGCTACGCAAACAAAATACAACAATGGACAAGCCACTAGCTCATGCAGTGCAATATGCCTTACTAGCTAGTAACTCTATACGGCTGTAATGGGCACGCACACACACACACACACACACTGTGTGTGACACACACACACACACACACACACACACACACACACACACACACACACACACACACACACGCACACACACACACACACACACACACACACACAGACAGAGGCCACTCACCTGAGTCTGCGTCTCTTTAACAGCTCGCTCCACCCTGGCTTGTTGCACTTCACTGGCAGCTACATCTGGACGGTGCAGAAGCTTCTCTCTGAACGCGGCCAGTCTGCTGCAAATTTCTTGCTGCAACAAGGAAACAAGAAACAGATCAAGGTGTATTCAATCATCATACGTTCAAACGAAAATGCACAAGCAGTAAAATCAAGGGCCCACCTTCTTGCCCATCTACTAACATGATGCGAGTGCGGTAAAACAAAGTCGATTTTTCAGTGTCACAGCAGTAAAACATCCACCCATTCAGAATCATGACCATGAGAGTTGGGACTGACATCTCCGATCTCGCAATCATTTGTGTAACCTTATACTTTGCATGAAGAAGACAATTCTTCATCAAGGGAAAGTACTCTGTATCTCCAGCCACACTACGCTTTACACATGGTATTACAAGTACCCTCGGTGGTCACCGGAACTTGTTGCTCGTTGATTTTGCCAATCCAAAACCAAAAGTTCTCAATCCCGAAAATGTAATTTTCAAGAGTAGTCAATCCAAAAAATTTAATTTTCAAAAGTTCTCATTCTGGACATCCGAAGTGTTCCGGATAATTGGCACCCCTGGGAATGTATAATGATGCAGACACTTTGATCAAGCACATCTGAAGGAAAGGTTTAAAAATATACATGCACACATACCTCAGCCTGTGTTCTGGGAGCTGGTTTAGCACTGGATGATGGGACAGTGGCACCGCCCCTTGCACACTCCAGTTTTCTCTGTAGCCGCCATTTGTACAGAATGTCCTCTTTGGAACCTTTTGCTGGTAGTCTCTGCGGCTTGCTCCATTTCGCTCTTTCCTCTGTCACACAAAAAGTATAAGAAAAAATAGCAGCGGACAGGGTCCATACAGGTTCACAGTCTAAAAAATTCATGACTTTTCCATGACTTTTCCAGGCCAACTCTGTTTTCCATGACACCTTCCTTGCCCTCTTTCACACCGACACACGTGAGGGTAGAAAATCTGAGCTTATCCAAGTTATCGCCGTCAGCAAGACCAAGGTTCAAAGTTCATCATCAGCCTCATGGGAAGGCAGTTTGTTGGTAGTTCTGGCGATCTTTCCAGAGAGTAATCATCAACCTGACCGTTTCACTGTCTCGCTCAAAATGGCTTCCATAAAATTCTGAAATTCCACGACTATTCATGATTCTTGAGATAATTTAACCCACGTGGCCCCACGGCACAGCAGCCATTGTTCCTTTGAAATCCATGAGGCAACTCCATTACTTTTAATAGTTTGAAATTGAAATCTTAATTTTTTTTTATTAATTGAAAATCAAATTTCCACTGCAAACTGTCTTATTTTTCTTTAATATGAAAGTGAATCTACTTTCCAAAACATGCACTTTCTCACCTTCCTTCAGTATCAAATCCTCACACACACAAAAAAATCATTTTAAAAAAATCCTCACAGCCACATACACTAGAAGGGCAGCCAATGCCTTTCACACTCACTTGAGTGGCAACGCTATCAAACCTAAGACATCTGAGGGGAAGCAACAACTGAACAGAACTGATACCAGATTACTCGCAGTTGTCTTCTTTCATATATATATACTAGCTACCGTCCTTTTCCTATTCACAGCAGCGTTTAGGCAGCCCTGTTTGGGCGGTTTGGGGGTAAGCACTATGTAAAATTATAGGGCAGAATTGGGCAGGCTGGGGCCAAGTAGGTTAATAATGTTCCAGGCCTGGAAAAGCTATTTTCAAATTTCATGACTTTTCCAGGATTTCATGACCTGTACGAACCCTGAGTGGGTATGGTATGGTATGGTATGGTAGACTTCTCCTCGGCGCACGTATCCATCTCTGCTGAAATGCTCACGGCGCCGCAGGGCTGGAGGACGAAGCAGTGAAAGCCTGCTGCCGTTAAGCGCTACTTTATGTGCAAACCTCCACCCTGCTATTCACTCTGGTGCGTGCGACAGTATTTCTGTTTACCACGACACCGGCCACAGCCTACTCTTCTTCGAAAGATGAACGTGGGATTTTTAGCGTGCACACTTGATGTATGTGCGTGCGTGTGTACACGAAGGCGAGACAGGCACCGCAAACGAGTCTGCACATGGATTTGACTCGATATGGGAAGGAAAAATCCCACCATATTCCTGCCCACCGGGGACTCGAACCCGGCAGCTCAGGATCCGAAGTCGGATGCCTTAACCACTAGACCAAATCCCCTGGGGAAGGTGTGAAAAAGACTTCTGCAACTTTACATGCGACAGACAGTATTGGACACATGATGGAAACTGATTCATTTTAAAGGCAAATGCCGGAAGGAAACACGCTTTGTCAAACTTCACCAGTCACACACTTCATCATCTCTACTGTCAAATGACACAAGAGACTACACACCATGGATTAGACACAAACTTCCACCCTTTTCCTATTTGACTCTTTTTTTTTTTTACAAAAGTTATTTTTTGGGGTAGATCTATCATGACAAGGTCAAGGTTACCTGCATAAGGACGCGGTATGAATGCAGGCCTGACAGCAGGTTCGGAGAAGCTGCTGACATCACTACTTGTGGAGCCCAGGCCCTCAGTGCTGACTACAGGCTCAGAGGATCCAATACTTCGAGCACTGTTGAGGACACATGTATACACTGTGAGTGAAGTAAAACAACAAAGAGCAAAGAATATCTGTGTGAGTTTGTTTTTCCGTTTGCTGTTGTTTTTAAAATTAATTACATACATTGCCTTGGCTCAGAAGTGGCACTGAAGTGCCTATCTTGCCCCAGCTGGATTTGACTCGGAAAGATTTGTGTGTGTAAATACGATTGTACACATGTAAATTATATACGATTGTGTAAATAAATGATTGTTGATTCTTGTTCATGGCACTCCAACATTTGGACGCAATCAGTCTAACTTGCACCTACAAATCTGGACGCACTCAAAAACATGAAGAGGACAAATGAAAACTTTGGATGCTGTTAGTAGACAAAGAAATCAAATGAACAGACCTGCCCCCCCCCCCCCCCCCCCCCCAAAAAAAAAAAAAAAAAACAACCAAAAAAAAAAACCAAAAAAAAAAAAAAAAAACCAAAAAAAAAAAAAAACCCAAAACCAACCCCCCCAAAAAACCAACAAAAACCAACAAACAAAAAATACAACCAAACACAAAAAACAAAACAAAATATGACAATGACAGGGAGAGTCAAACAAAAAAAGTACAACACAACAGGAGAATGAAAAAACTTATCTACTCTACATGACAAACCTGCTCAGCAGCCGATCTGCCTTCTCCTGGAGCTGATCTGTCGCCACATCAAGCCCATCTCGCCTCCGCAAATTTTCCACTGTCAGACCATTCTCCCGCCCCTGAGAAGTGAAAGCAAGTGACCTCCCCTCGTCCTTGGGTGTTGAGGTGCTGTTGGGGGTAGGGGGATCCGACTCCAGCCACCAGAACTCCCTCTTTTTGTTGCCCTCCATCTGAAGCCGCTCTTCTCGACTCATCGGCGCTCCGTGACGGAACCTCTCAATATACCTAGCAGAGAGAAGAAAGAATCACACAAACAATACAGTGGTTGAAATTAACTACCCCTTTCTTGGTTGGTTGGTTAGTTGGGGTTTAACATCCCCACGACAACAGTGATTTGCAATGACCACTGACTGCGATGGACAAGGGGCGGTCGGTGGTCTAGTGGTTAAGATACATTGGTTAAGTAGCAGTATCTATTTTAAACTCATGACTGTGTTTACTGCCCGTCCCCAGTATGTATAGATTTTATTTGTTGAGATTTTCAAAACTGGGCTTACTACTCAGCTGTGTCATGTCCGCTATGCCCTTGCCATCTTTTAGTTTAGATTTCTTAGTTTAGTTGCATAGTATTAGACTTGGACATCACACATTACTTTAGGATCTGTGTTTAATATGTATGGATTTATATGTCTAGATAAATTAATGTGTGTGTGTGTGTGTGTGTGTGTGTGTGTGTGTGTGTGTGTGTGTGTGTGTGAGCCAGAAGAAAATTTTCTGCCATCGACAGACAATAAAGTTATATTGAATTGAATTGAATTGAAAGAGACTTGTCACCAATGCGAGGTTGGAAGTTAGAGTCCCACACGGGGCGAAGAATTTTTCCTACTCGTATGTGGCACCGGTCATTTGGGCCGATCGTCGGGGATTCTCTCCGGCTTCCTCCCCCTCTGCTTTGGAAATGTTCAGCCCACAAAATTTGAAAAATAAATGCAAAATTTTCTAAATTCCGAAACTTAAATATCTGAGCTGACCCTTCGCACCATGTGATTGTAATGTGTTTTTGTCCAGTGTGTGAGAGAATATGTGTGATTCACGTGAGCGTGCGTGTTGGGTTCAGTTCACGGCGCTTTGAACCAATTCAAGAAACTGGGTAAAGCGCAGACTAGTGAAAATACCATCGGACTAGTTAAATTGTTTTACCACTGGCCCGCCGGACTAGTTGAGATTACGAGGCAATGCTTGCTCTATTTTCACAGAGCTGAATGCACAAGGTACTGTCAGCGAGCCTTCCTCTCTCTCTCTCTCTCTCTCTCTCAAAAAAAAAAAAAAAAATCGGAAAAAAAATTCCCAGTAGTACGCTTTCCGCGAACGGTGCAAATTCCCCCTCGCTACAGTCCTGGCAAGACAGCGAATTAATTTTGTGTAATAGCATATAGCAGTGTAAATTTTTGTAATAGCATATCTTTTCTGAATTTTTTAATCCCAGATTATGCGCAGTTTTGCAGTCAGAATGCACCAGATTGCACAGATTGTAATCTAGATTTTAACAATTTTCCCGGGGGAGCATGCCCCCGGACCCCCTTAGGTAGGGCGCCTTTGGCGCTACGCAGACGTGGCTTCGCTACTCCTCTCAAAATTGTCCTCTTTTTTCATCCTGGATCATTTCTACCCCCGATAAAAGTGTTGTGAATCTTTTTTATTTACAAATAGGTCCATATTTGACAAAATGTTTTTGGGGCTAGTGGAAATGGTTTCGGGCTAGTTGGTTTTAAATCTTGCTAGCCCGAAGGACTAGTAAGATTTTTCAGCTTTCATAACCCCTGGTCTTATATTCCACATGTTGCTGTAAGCATTTTGTTGACCAATGATGTAAGAATAAATACTCTACATTTCAGACATTCCGCAAGCTTTGGATAAAATTTTAGATTACATTTATTCAGATTACAACTGGCATGATGTATAATTTATTTTGCATTTCAACAGTCTTATTGAAAACAGAAGAGGTCCAAAGACAAAGACACCAAATCAAACATACCTCTGTAGGACTGAACCCTTTTCAGCAGGAGATGTGTCAGTTCTAGATCCCCTCTCAGCCCCCTTTGAGGCTGTCACAGTTTTGCCCGGCAGCATCTTGCCCTGAGCTTGAGGCTGACGCTTTTGAGGAATGGACGAGAGAGCTGTTGAGATAAGGTCCGATGTTGAGGCAGGTTGAGTCTGTGGTTGATCTTCCATCTCTGGTGAAGGTCCAGTTTTGCTGGTATCGTCATCTGCTGTCAGGAAACTACAAACACAAAGTATTCAATGTGAAAATGTCTTTTAAAAAAAAACACACAACAATATTATATAGGGCTTGCAGACCTTTGTATGGTAATTCCTAAAAGGCTTGTGCTGTTGTAATGGGATTCGTCTACCACGTACAAGGTATTAAAAGCTTAATATCTACATGTGTACCGGCATATGTGTGTGCGTGTGTGTGTGTGTGTGTGTGGGGGAGGGGGGGGGGGGCCGCAGGATTTTAAAGATTCCGTTTGCTGTGCATTCCTCCAGAGGTTGAATAAAATCTTGTAGAACAAACTTCACACACACACACACACACACACACACACACACACACACACACACACACACACAAATACACACACACCTTGGTGAGGAAGGTCTCTCGCTGTCTGGCCAAGACTCATCAAAGTTAGCACTAGGTGGACTTTTAGGTGCGTGTTTCTGGACGGACGCCAGCGATTTAATGGAGTGACCTCCTGCCAGGAACTTTTGTTCTGGGCCATCCTGCTGCTTCCTGCTTACACCACCATCTCGACGTTCTGGACTTAGGGCAAGCTGGAAGATAAAAAAAATGAACTGTAAAAATGTTCTGGAAGGGAGTACTACCACAAACAAAATTCCTCTACTGTTATGGGCAATGGACCAGCCCCTTCAATCAGATGAAGATAAAATCCAGCAAAGTAACTTTAGTAAGGTGGTAAAACATATTTAGCTGAATTTTTTTTTTCGTCAGTGCTTAAAACTTCAACTCTAAAAACCCCATGCCACTGGTCTTTTGGCCAGACTTACAGAGAAAACAACTGTTAAAGGCCACTAAAACTGAATGCTAAGTAAAAACTGAACTCAGTTAAAACCTAACCAATTCCTACATCTGCGATGATTTGTAGGGTCTCAAGTGCTGGCTCAAGATATTCGCAGTTTCTTCAAAGTATATTTCAATAGAGTGAAGCACATACAATTTGACAGTAGCAGTATTCTCTGTGCTCCACAGGACATAAAGCATACTTCAGAAGCCAAATAAAATTAAAACACTGAAACAGCATTGCCATTACCTTTCTCTCTGAACGTGACAATCTTCATGTTCGACCACTGCATCAGGTTAGTTATATGTGTGTTACGCGTAATTTGTAAAACTGCCCATTTCATGAAATACGCACGATATTGCTCATTTCGTGAAATACGCAGCGAAATTGCTCATTTCAGGAAACGGACAAATTTACTGGCCATTTCATGAAATGAGCAAAAATTTGTTGCGTATTTCACGAAATACGCATTGGAGAATTTGAGAGTCAAACGTTTGAATGCAAGTTTGTTTGGAATTTGCAAAGCAAGTTTTGTTAAAAGTTGAGGATGTTCCTGCTGCTACAGAACTGACCATTCGGAGTGCTGTAAGAGTTCTGTCCGTAGGAAACGGACAGGGCTACAAGAGGTGTCAATGCAAAGGCTCTTGCCTTAGCAAGAGATGTTCGTGTTTCAAAGAGGGTAATCTTTGCACGAGTGCCTGTCATCCACAAAGTAACTGTAAAAACAAGGACTGAGGAACAGCCCCGTCCTACAAAGTTGTTTCTCCAAACTTCATTTTATTTTGTCTGTTTTGTTGTTATTGTTGCCGGTTCTCCCCTCTCCAAGTTCTACCAATGACACTAGATCCTCTACGACCTCGACCATTTCATGAAATGAGCAGTTTCGCTGCGTATTTCACGAAATGAGCAAAATCGTGCGTATTTCATGAAATGGGCAGTTTCACAAATTACGCGTAACATGTATATGCGTAAGTAGTGGCTTTTGACTCCCGTGGGCCTGGGGTTTCTTTCTTGTTTCTTTCTTCGCTCTGGTGCACGGGCTTTCAAGAGTGCAGATCCTTGCCTCTGGAACAACTTGCCAGCTCACCTCAAGTCAGGTTCTGCGTCAGTCATGACCTTCAAGCGGAACCTCAAGACGCCTGTCTCTCTCTCTCTCTCTCTGCTCGGGTTCGAATCCCGGCTGGAGCCAAATATTTGTGCTGGCTTTTTCATCGTTGCCACGCCTTTGATATCACCCGCATGGGGTGGAAAAGGACTTTAAACACCAAACACCCACCCTCTCTCTCTCTCACTTTGTTTTAACTC
>JACVVK020000106.1:1132500-1137500 GCA_018292915.2 Batillaria attramentaria | reverse complement strand
TGCCTCTGACAGATGACTCTGCGTGATGTTGTTTTCTCTCTGTTACAAATGAATCGTTTCCTCTCACATGATCCGACTCCTTGGTTCTCCTATTTCGTCCATTAGCACCGCCTCTCCTCGAACTGCTATCAGAGTCAGTTTCTGATTGTCTGTCTTGTTGGGGGTGTCCATTTTTGGAGGAGGCACCTTTGACATCCCGGTGTTCAGCACAAGACTTTGCGTCACCACTAGCACAAGGTCCTATGACACCATCATTCACACGATGGTCTTCTACAGGGGCTTCTTCTTGTGTCTCAGATCTTTCTGATGCCGAGGACACAGACAGTCGGTCATCGTCAGCTTTTGTCTGCGGCTTTACTGTGCCCCTCTTAGACCTTTTTGTGTGATCCTCCCGAACGTGCCTTGCACCCTGCTTTTTCATCGGAGTGTCCCCTCCGTCGTCGACGTGCGGTTTCTCTGCCGTCAGAAACTGTCTGTATTTGGAGTCCTGTGAGCCTGAGAAGCCCTGTTTACTCTCGATGTCGGAAGGTAGAGCAGCGTCTGATTCACGAACATCAGACAGCCTTTGATCCTCGGGCGAACAAGACACATCCCCAACAAATTCAGTCGCTTCAGTTTTGCGCTTTTCTGCTGAGCTGGGCTCAACACTTTGTGAAATGTTGGTCTGCACTCCTGCTATGTTTACAGCGGACTTATGATAAGCCTCCTTCACGTCACTTTCCTCCTGGTGACATGTTCCTAGAACTTCTGGGCTGCCGACCTGGGCAAATGTGTCCACTCTCCTTGTGAACGACCAGGAGGGAGTCTTTGGAGGACTTGTCTGTACTGCTGTGTCCATCTGCAAGAAAACATCATCTCTGATTATTTTTTCAACTCACTGAAATACTAGGAATGTTCAGGATCTTCACATACTAACTTAAAATACCAAACACACACACACACACACACACACACACACACACACACACACCAATTTATCTTATCAAAGTGTATTTGATTGACGACATTACATACTGTAGGACAATATTATCTTTGATCGAAATACATCACTGGACAATAGACAAGTACTAGGCAGCATTGTTCACATCAATGCATCATATCCCCCTTGAGAAAAAAAAAGCCAAGGGCTACGCAAACAAAATACAACAATGGACAAGCCACTAGCTCATGCAGTGCAATATGCCTTACTAGCTAGTAACTCTATACGGCTGTAATGGGCACGCACACACACACACACACACACACACACACACACACACACACACACACACACACACACACACACACACACACACACACACACACACACACACACACACACACACACACACAGACAGAGGCCACTCACCTGAGTCTGCGTCTCTTTAACAGCTCGCTCCACCCTGGCTTGTTGCACTTCACTGGCAGCTACATCTGGACGGTGCAGAAGCTTCTCTCTGAACGCGGCCAGTCTGCTGCAAATTTCTTGCTGCAACAAGGAAACAAGAAACAGATCAAGGTGTATTCAATCATCATACGTTCAAACGAAAATGCACAAGCAGTAAAATCAAGGGCCCACCTTCTTGCCCATCTACTAACATGATGCGAGTGCGGTAAAACAAAGTCGATTTTTCAGTGTCACAGCAGTAAAACATCCACCCATTCAGAATCATGACCATGAGAGTTGGGACTGACATCTCCGATCTCGCAATCATTTGTGTAACCTTATACTTTGCATGAAGAAGACAATTCTTCATCAAGGGAAAGTACTCTGTATCTCCAGCCACACTACGCTTTACACATGGTATTACAAGTACCCTCGGTGGTCACCGGAACTTGTTGCTCGTTGATTTTGCCAATCCAAAACCAAAAGTTCTCAATCCCGAAAATGTAATTTTCAAGAGTAGTCAATCCAAAAAATTTAATTTTCAAAAGTTCTCATTCTGGACATCCGAAGTGTTCCGGATAATTGGCACCCCTGGGAATGTATAATGATGCAGACACTTTGATCAAGCACATCTGAAGGAAAGGTTTAAAAATATACATGCACACATACCTCAGCCTGTGTTCTGGGAGCTGGTTTAGCACTGGATGATGGGACAGTGGCACCGCCCCTTGCACACTCCAGTTTTCTCTGTAGCCGCCATTTGTACAGAATGTCCTCTTTGGAACCTTTTGCTGGTAGTCTCTGCGGCTTGCTCCATTTCGCTCTTTCCTCTGTCACACAAAAAGTATAAGAAAAAATAGCAGCGGACAGGGTCCATACAGGTTCACAGTCTAAAAAATTCATGACTTTTCCATGACTTTTCCAGGCCAACTCTGTTTTCCATGACACCTTCCTTGCCCTCTTTCACACCGACACACGTGAGGGTAGAAAATCTGAGCTTATCCAAGTTATCGCCGTCAGCAAGACCAAGGTTCAAAGTTCATCATCAGCCTCATGGGAAGGCAGTTTGTTGGTAGTTCTGGCGATCTTTCCAGAGAGTAATCATCAACCTGACCGTTTCACTGTCTCGCTCAAAATGGCTTCCATAAAATTCTGAAATTCCACGACTATTCATGATTCTTGAGATAATTTAACCCACGTGGCCCCACGGCACAGCAGCCATTGTTCCTTTGAAATCCATGAGGCAACTCCATTACTTTTAATAGTTTGAAATTGAAATCTTAATTTTTTTTTATTAATTGAAAATCAAATTTCCACTGCAAACTGTCTTATTTTTCTTTAATATGAAAGTGAATCTACTTTCCAAAACATGCACTTTCTCACCTTCCTTCAGTATCAAATCCTCACACACACAAAAAAATCATTTTAAAAAAATCCTCACAGCCACATACACTAGAAGGGCAGCCAATGCCTTTCACACTCACTTGAGTGGCAACGCTATCAAACCTAAGACATCTGAGGGGAAGCAACAACTGAACAGAACTGATACCAGATTACTCGCAGTTGTCTTCTTTCATATATATATATACTAGCTACCGTCCTTTTCCTATTCACAGCAGCGTTTAGGCAGCCCTGTTTGGGCGGTTTGGGGGTAAGCACTATGTAAAATTATAGGGCAGAATTGGGCAGGCTGGGGCCAAGTAGGTTAATAATGTTCCAGGCCTGGAAAAGCTATTTTCAAATTTCATGACTTTTCCAGGATTTCATGACCTGTACGAACCCTGAGTGGGTATGGTATGGTATGGTATGGTAGACTTCTCCTCGGCGCACGTATCCATCTCTGCTGAAATGCTCACGGCGCCGCAGGGCTGGAGGACGAAGCAGTGAAAGCCTGCTGCCGTTAAGCGCTACTTTATGTGCAAACCTCCACCCTGCTATTCACTCTGGTGCGTGCGACAGTATTTCTGTTTACCACGACACCGGCCACAGCCTACTCTTCTTCGAAAGATGAACGTGGGATTTTTAGCGTGCACACTTGATGTATGTGCGTGCGTGTGTACACGAAGGCGAGACAGGCACCGCAAACGAGTCTGCACATGGATTTGACTCGATATGGGAAGGAAAAATCCCACCATATTCCTGCCCACCGGGGACTCGAACCCGGCAGCTCAGGATCCGAAGTCGGATGCCTTAACCACTAGACCAAATCCCCTGGGGAAGGTGTGAAAAAGACTTCTGCAACTTTACATGCGACAGACAGTATTGGACACATGATGGAAACTGATTCATTTTAAAGGCAATGCCGGAAGGAAACACGCTTTGTCAAACTTCACCAGTCACACACTTCATCATCTCTACTGTCAAATGACACAAGAGACTACACACCATGGATTAGACACAAACTTCCACCCTTTTCCTATTTGACTCTTTTTTTTTTACAAGAGTTATTTTTGGGGGTAGATCTATCATGACAAGGTCAAGGTTACCTGCATAAGGACGCGGTATGAATGCAGGCCTGACAGCAGGTTCGGAGAAGCTGCTGACATCACTACTTGTGGAGCCCAGGCCCTCAGTGCTGACTACAGGCTCAGAGGATCCAATACTTCGAGCACTGTTGAGGACACATGTATACACTGTGAGTGAAGTAAAACAACAAAGAGCAAAGAATATCTGTGTGAGTTTGTTTTTCCGTTTGCTGTTGTTTTTAAAATTAATTACATACATTGCCTTGGCTCAGAAGTGGCACTGAAGTGCCTATCTTGCCCCAGCTGGATTTGACTCGGAAAGATTTGTGTGTGTAAATACGATTGTACACATGTAAATTATATACGATTGTGTAAATAAATGATTGTTGATTCTTGTTCATGGCACTCCAACATTTGGACGCAATCAGTCTAACTTGCACCTACAAATCTGGACGCACTCAAAAACATGAAGAGGACAAATGAAAACTTTGGATGCTGTTAGTAGACAAAGAAATCAAATGAACAGACCTGCCCCCCCCCCCCCCCCCCAAAAAAAAAAAAAAAAAACAACCAAAAAAAAAAAACCAAAAAAAAAAAAAAAAAAACCAAAAAAAAAAAAAACCCAAAACCAACCCCCCCAAAAAACCAACAAAAACCAACAAACAAAAAATACAACCAAACACAAAAAACAAAACAAAATATGACAATGACAGGGAGAGTCAAACAAAAAAAGTACAACACAACAGGAGAATGAAAAAACTTATCTACTCTACATGACAAACCTGCTCAGCAGCCGATCTGCCTTCTCCTGGAGCTGATCTGTCGCCACATCAAGCCCATCTCGCCTCCGCAAATTTTCCACTGTCAGACCATTCTCCCGCCCCTGAGAAGTGAAAGCAAGTGACCTCCCCTCGTCCTTGGGTGTTGAGGTGCTGTTGGGGGTAGGGGGATCCGACTCCAGCCACCAGAACTCCCTCTTTTTGTTGCCCTCCATCTGAAGCCGCTCTTCTCGACTCATCGGCGCTCCGTGACGGAACCTCTCAATATACCTAGCAGAGAGAAGAAAGGGAGAAACACACAAACTATACTGTGGTGACAATTTACTACCCCTTTCTTGGTTGGTTGGTTAGTTGGGGTTTAACATCCCCACGACAACAGTGATTTGCAAT
>JACVVK020000106.1:1105000-1130000 GCA_018292915.2 Batillaria attramentaria | reverse complement strand
TATAAGCCATTCCACTGTCTAACCCGGTCACCCCAGAGGATCCCCTGAAACACTAGCTGTTGACATGCCACCCTGGATAACCCGGTCACCCTGTCTAAGGTGGTTAGTTTGGCCCGGTCCCTTGGGTGACCGCCTTACACAGGTTTGACTGTACCACAATCAAAATTCCTCTACTGTTATGGGCAATGGACCAGCCCCTTCAATCAGATGAAGATAAAATCCAGCAAAGTAACTTTAGTAAGGTGGTAAAACATATTTAGCTGAATTTTTTTTTTTCGTCAGTGCTTAAAACTTAAACTCTAAAAACCCCATGCCACTGGTCTTTTGGCCAGACTTACAGAGAAAACAACTGTTAAAGGCCACTAAAACTGAATGCTAAGTAAAAACTGAACTCAGTTAAAACCTAACCAATTCCTACATCTGCGATGATTTGTAGGGTCTCAAGTGCTGGCTCAAGATATTCGCAGTTTCTTCAAAGTATATTTCAATAGAGTGAAGCACATACAATTTGACAGTAGCAGTATTCTCTGTGCTCCACAGGACATAAAGCACACTTCAGAAGCCAAATAAAATTAAAACACTGAAACAGCATTGCCATTACCTTTCTCTCTGAACGTGACAATCTTCATGTTCGACCACTGCATCAGGTTAGTTATATGTGTGTTACGCGTAATTTGTAAAACTGCCCATTTCATGAAATACGCACGATATTGCTCATTTCGTGAAATACGCAGCGAAATTGCTCATTTCAGGAAACGGACAAATTTACTGGCCATTTCATGAAATGAGCAAAAATTTGTTGCGTATTTCACGAAATACGCATTGGAGAATTTGAGAGTCAAACGTTTGAATGCAAGTTTGTTTGGAATTTGCAAAGCAAGTTTTGTTAAAAGTTGAGGATGTTCCTGCTGCTACAGAACTGACCATTCGGAGTGCTGTAAGAGTTCTGTCCGTAGGAAACGGACAGGGCTACAAGAGGTGTCAATGCAAAGGCTCTTGCCTTAGCAAGAGATGTTCGTGTTTCAAAGAGGGTAATCTTTGCACGAGTGCCTGTCATCCACAAAGTAACTGTAAAAACAAGGACTGAGGAACAGCCCCGTCCTACAAAGTTGTTTCTCCAAACTTCATTTTATTTTGTCTGTTTTGTTGTTATTGTTGCCGGTTCTCCCCTCTCCAAGTTCTACCAATGACACTAGATCCTCTACGACCTCGACCATTTCATGAAATGAGCAGTTTCGCTGCGTATTTCACGAAATGAGCAAAATCGTGCGTATTTCATGAAATGGGCAGTTTCACAAATTACGCGTAACATGTATATGCGTAAGTAGTGGCTTTTGACTCCCGTGGGCCTGGGGTTTCTTTCTTGTTTCTTTCTTCGCTCTGGTGCACGGGCTTTCAAGAGTGCAGATCCTTGCCTCTGGAACAACTTGCCAGCTCACCTCAAGTCAGGTTCTGCGTCAGTCATGACCTTCAAGCGGAACCTCAAGACGCCTGTCTCTCTCTCTCTCTCTCTGCTCGGGTTCGAATCCCGGCTGGAGCCAAATATTTGTGCTGGCTTTTTCATCGTTGCCACGCCTTTGATATCACCCGCATGGGGTGGAAAAGGACTTTAAACACCAAACACCCACCCTCTCTCTCTCTCACTTTGTTTTAACTCCAAAGGCGCCGTGAGCATGCTTACTGCATGGACGTTTTCTTGTAGCGCAATACAAACGGCCAATCATCATCATTATCATGATTCTGTCCAGTGCAGTGCTTTTTGACTCATGCAGGCTAGATGGGTGGGTGTTTTGTCCTCCAGAACAAGAAGGGGGCAGGGCAAAAAACAACAACAACTACCAACAAACAAACAAAAACAGGGGCACTGGGAACATTGTTTTCAAACTTGGCCTACGTAGATTTGAACCTGGGGCGTTCAGATCTTTACCTCCGCGTTCAACCACTTCGCTGACTTACCCACCCATCACCCGGGCTCTTTTGCAAGGTAGCCGACAAAAAGACTAGCGGTGTGTGTGCGCACGCTTGCGCGTTTGTTGTTGTGTTTTGTGTGTGTTTTGTCAGTGTGTGTGTGAGTGTGTGTGTGTGTGTGAGAGAGAGAGAGAGAGAGAGTGTGTGTGTGTGTGTGTGTGTGTGAGAGAGAGAGAGAGAGAGAGAGAGTTCAAAAGCACAATTTCCCACTCCAGGTATGCCTGTAAGGGTATACCCAAGGACTGCCTTGTGGTGCAAAACAAGCTCGCGCTGGTTCCCAAGTGCATCAAGTTCGCCGGGCCGGAGTTAGGCAAGATCGACTGCAGAAGAGGAATCGAGGATCTGCCTGTGTAAAAGTATGGACGCAGTCTACGATACCTGCATAAACCGTGCAATACTCCGGTGTAAAAACAATCATTTGTAGCATCTTGTTTTAACTCAATTCCAGCCAAATTAGTTTGGGGTTGTGCACCCCCTCCCTCCCTTCCCCCGCCCCACCACCCCCCCCCCCAAAAAAAAAAAAAGAAAAAAAAAAAAAAAGAAGCCTGTCTGCATGGATGTAAATTTGCAGTAGTTGGAGTGTGGTGCTTTGATTATACAGTCGAACCTGCCAAGGCGGTCACCTGTATAAGCCAAACCACTGTCTAACCTGGTCACCCCAGAGGATCCCCTGACACACTAGCTGTTGACATGACACCCTGGATAACCCGGTCACCCTGTCTAAGGTGGTCAGTTTGACCCAGTCCCTTGGGTGACCGCCTTACACAGGTTTGACTGTACTCGTGTTTGCTGCAGTAAAAAACCGTCAAGGAACCGTTAACTGTGCATGATTTTCGCAAAAAGGGCCACAAGCGGAAAACAGTCCAAAACGTGGAACACTCATGCGCGGTACGGAAAGTGCTAAAAATGCTTTACACATAAAATATTCACATCATTTGCCATTAATGATCCAAATTCATGTGATATGTGTGTAGAAAATGTGTGTTGTAAGTGCCCTGAAAATTTCAGCTTACCGGGTACATCTGCAGATAGTGGCAAGACTTAAAAGAACAGATCAAGCTGCCTTGGCTTCTATTTGTAAAGTTTGTGTGTGCATTCATGAGTGTGTGTGTGTGTATGTGTGTGTGAGAGAGAGAGAGAAATGCTGATGGACGACAAGACATTTTAAGGATTAAGACAACTAGTGTATTATCACTAAATATTGTGTGTGTGTGTGTGTGTGTGTGTGTGTGTGTGTGTGTGTGTGAGAGAGAGAGAGAGAGAGAGAGAGAAATGCTGATGGACGACAAGACATTTTAAGGATTAAGACAACTAGTGTATTATCACTAAATATTGTGTGTGTGTGTGTGTGTGTGTGTGTGTGTGTGTGTGTGTGTGTGTGTGTGAGAGAGAGAGAGAGAGAGAGAGAGAGAGAGAAATGCTGATGGACGACAAGACATTTTAAGGATTAAGACAGCTAGTGTATTATCACTAAATATTGTGTGTGTGTGTGTGTGTGTGTGTGTGTGTGTGTGTGTGTGTGTGTGTGAGTGAGAGAGTTAGACATGAGTTGCATAATTATCTTACTGAGTAACTCTGCATTTCCATGATACACCAAGCTATTTGCAATTAAATAGCATATATATCATGAACTTACACTATGCATGGTTGGGGAACCTTCAAATAAACACCATTTCACTCTCATATGCACAAGAATACTTTACCCACCTCTCAAACATTACACACTGCATGCAAATATCAGAAACTTTATTCCACTTCTTTCAATATAAAAAATAATTCACCCACAAAATGAATGCAATCGCACTAGATCACTCCCATACCTCGAACAAGTTCGCATTGACTTTACGCACCTACCAAGCAATATCTAACACTGTGTTACACACAAAAGACTAGTTCTCTTAGCAGCTAACTCCATTTTTGCTCACAAGTCTTTAAAAAAAAACACCAGGGCAGGACAGAAAATTTATATGAACCAATACAACAGTTTCTTGTAAAAATCTGTACTTTCAAAACAGGATTGCAAGCACATTAATGACTTTGGGTATACAAAAGACCCTCCCTCCCCCCCTCCCCCCCCCCCCCAAAAAAAAAGAAAAAAAAGAAAGAAAAGAAAATAGAAATAAATAAATAATAAATACACATAATTATAGAATAAATGAAATAGATAAATAACTAAATAAAAATTTGTATGTAAACCTGAACCTGAGAGAGACAGGCTTGTCAGGCATTCAACAACATGAAACTTTTTTTAACGAATGCCCTATATCCTTGCTTTAGAACAGTCACTTCAACAAGGGTGAAGTGTCATTTCCCTTATTACCTAGCATGGCCAAAGTCACCATTCTGATTTACTTCTGACATACAAAAGTCAAGCGACCTCCTCACATACACCGCTCACAATAGGAAAACAAGCTAGTGTTTGCCACAAAAGTCAAGCGACCTCCTCACATACACCGCTCACAATAGGGAAACAAGCTACAGTGTTTGCCAAAGAGTAAAAATGAAATATTCAAATAATTGCTGTAAATTATGCATGCGTCCGCTCACACCTAACACACAGTCCTGACAAAACGTGTGCACCGTGAATCTGTCATCATGAGTCCTCCAGCCTCTCTCGTTGTTCCAACAGGGAATCGAGCTGCCTGTTATGAAAACGCAGAAAGCAAACCAAACTGAATAAGATAATAATACAGTCGAACCTGCCAAGGGCGGTCACCTGTATAAGCCATGCCACTGTCTAACCTGGTCACCCCAGAGGATCCCCTGACATGCTAGCTGTTGACATGCCACCCTGGATAACCCGGTCACCTGTCTAAGGCGGCCAGTTTGGCCCAGTCCCTTGGGTGACCGCCTTACACAGGTTTGACTGTAATTGCTTTTATATCGGCGCTTTATCTCAAATGTTTGGGCCAAAGTGCTGTGAGCCAAACCCAACACGCACGCTCACATGAATCACACGCATTCTCTCACACACTGAACACGTAACAATCACGTAGGTGCGAAGGGTCAGCTCAGCAAGTTAAGTTTCGGAAATTTAAAACTGCATTTATTTTCGAATTTTGTGGGCTGAATGTTTCCAAAGCAGAGGGGGGAAGAAGCCGGAGTTCCCGGCGAGAACCTCCGACAGTCGGCCCGAATGAACGATGTCACATACGAGAAAGAAATATTCCCTATGAGTGGGGCTGAAACTTGACTTCTCACATTGGCGACAAAATCTTAACCACTAGACCGCCGACCACCCACAGGTAATAATGGATAATGTGCAGGCGCTTCGCCCAATTGCTCGGCTCAAAGCGCTGTGAACTGCACCCAACACTAAGCTGTGTGTGCCCTATTGGCCACAGGTAATAATTAAAATAATGTGCAGGTGCTTCGCCCAATTGCTCGGCTCAAAGCGCCGTGAACTGCACCCAACACTAAGCTGTGTGTGCCCTATTGGCCACAGGTAATAATGGATAATGTGCAGGTGCTCTGCCCAATTGCTAGGCTCAAAGCGCCGTGAACTGCACCCAACACTAAGCTGTGTGTGCCTATTGGCCACAGGTGCATGGCACGTCTGGAATGGGTTAATGAACATTGCATCCCTATCCCTGGTTGCTGCTATCAGACCCTTTTTTTTTCTTTTTTTAAAATATATATATATAAACAAAATTTCCTTTACTCTGGAAAAGGACTGTAAGTTGTACCAATTACCTGAGTTTCATTTCATAGTTGCGTCGCTGCTGGCGCAGAAGCTGCAGCAACGGGTCTGTCTCATACTCTCCGTCAGACTCGTACTCCGATTCTGAAACACCAGAGGAAAAATCTGACTGTAAACAGCACCAAAATTTTTTCAGAGAATACTTCACTTGCGCCTGCAGTCTAAACACAAACACGCACACAGACACACAAACAGACAGACGGACACACACACACACACAGAGTCTCCACTGACCAGCGCTGGTGCCTTGTTTTTGCAAGTCCTCTCCCCCATGCTGCGGACTCTGTCCGCTCCGGTAGAGAGACGAAGAAAAACTGTCAACACTAGACACAACTGACCCGGTCACGTCGAAAAGTCGATCTTGGACCACCTGCCACAATAAAAAAAAAAAAAAAAAAAAAACGAAGATGACTGGCGTCTCTGCTCAACTTACACACAAAACGGCATCAAAAACACTTATTTACACAGTCCATCATCTACATTTCAAGTTTTTCCACAGCCACGCTACCAGGCAAACGTCAACCCATGTCTACATGACCTTTGCCAGCAGTCCAAGGGAGGCAAGAATCAGTGACAGGATCAGGTTTGCCAGAGTTTCTGCACCTGCATGGCCTCGGATTTGAGCCGGATAAAGCAAGATTCTCAGCTGACATACACATATGGTGGCTGGCTATTAGGTTCGTCCACTGCTCTCGCATGTCATGCGAAGGTATCTGAGTTCGACCCCCACCTGAGGCCGGAGAATACGAATTGTGCTTACTTCCTCCAGCTGTGTGAGCCAGATCCGTTTGTGTAACCCTTGTCCATCAAAATCAAATGTGGCCAGCAGGACAGTGTACCTGGATTGAGTAGTGTTGACTGTTCAGTTAGGGTAGCTGTGCCTTACCCCCATAACCTGCCCACCAGGGCCGTCTCCAATCACATCTTGTAGTGTGGGACGTTATAGCCAACTAACCAGCTAACATACACATATCTCGTTGTCAAAGGCCTGTTTGCATGCACTCAGTGTCTACTGTATAGGTGGCAAAAGAAAGAATGCATGCAGCTGAACATGAATATTCATTACCTGTCCAATAGCTGAAGTCAGAGAGCTCCGCGCGGGACTGCTGCTGTGCTGGGGAGGAGGCATCTGGCTTGATCTGCCTGACCTTTCACCTCTTGACCCATGGGATCTGGGTTTCGAGTCTGATGGGTCATGATAGGACTGTGCTGAAACTTCTCCTGGATACTGGTTTGGAACCCTAAGACTGCTAGACCTTTTCCCTGTGTCAGGTTTAGCTCGCAGTCCGCTGCGTTCAGCCTGAACTGCCTCGCTTTCATCAGGACGATTGCCATCTCTGCCTCTGACAGATGACTCTGCGTGATGTTGTTTTCTCTCTGTTACAAATGAATCGTTTCCTCTCACATGATCCGACTCCTTGGTTCTCCTATTTCGTCCATTAGCACCGCCTCTCCTCGAACTGCTATCAGAGTCAGTTTCTGATTGTCTGTCTTGTTGGGGGTGTCCATTTTTGGAGGAGGCACCTTTGACATCCCGGTGTTCAGCACAAGACTTTGCGTCACCACTAGCACAAGGTCCTATGACACCATCATTCACACGATGGTCTTCTACAGGGGCTTCTTCTTGTGTCTCAGATCTTTCTGATGCCGAGGACACAGACAGTCGGTCATCGTCAGCTTTTGTCTGCGGCTTTACTGTGCCCCTCTTAGACCTTTTTGTGTGATCCTCCCGAACGTGCCTTGCACCCTGCTTTTTCATCGGAGTGTCCCCTCCGTCGTCGACGTGCGGTTTCTCTGCCGTCAGAAACTGTCTGTATTTGGAGTCCTGTGAGCCTGAGAAGCCCTGTTTACTCTCGATGTCGGAAGGTAGAGCAGCGTCTGATTCACGAACATCAGACAGCCTTTGATCCTCGGGCGAACAAGACACATCCCCAACAAATTCAGTCGCTTCAGTTTTGCGCTTTTCTGCTGAGCTGGGCTCAACACTTTGTGAAATGTTGGTCTGCACTCCTGCTATGTTTACAGCGGACTTATGATAAGCCTCCTTCACGTCACTTTCCTCCTGGTGACATGTTCCTAGAACTTCTGGGCTGCCGACCTGGGCAAATGTGTCCACTCTCCTTGTGAACGACCAGGAGGGAGTCTTTGGAGGACTTGTCTGTACTGCTGTGTCCATCTGCAAGAAAACATCATCTCTGATTATTTTTTCAACTCACTGAAATACTAGGAATGTTCAGGATCTTCACATACTAACTTAAAATACCAAACACACACACACACACACACACACACACACACACACACACACCAATTTATCTTATCAAAGTGTATTTGATTGACGACATTACATACTGTAGGACAATATTATCTTTGATCGAAATACATCACTGGACAATAGACAAGTACTAGGCAGCATTGTTCACATCAATGCATCATATCCCCCTTGAGAAAAAAAAAGCCAAGGGCTACGCAAACAAAATACAACAATGGACAAGCCACTAGCTCATGCAGTGCAATATGCCTTACTAGCTAGTAACTCTATACGGCTGTAATGGGCACGCACACACACACACACACACACACACACACACACACACACACACACACACACACACACACACACACACACACACACACGCACACACACACACACACACACACACACAGACAGAGGCCACTCACCTGAGTCTGCGTCTCTTTAACAGCTCGCTCCACCCTGGCTTGTTGCACTTCACTGGCAGCTACATCTGGACGGTGCAGAAGCTTCTCTCTGAACGCGGCCAGTCTGCTGCAAATTTCTTGCTGCAACAAGGAAACAAGAAACAGATCAAGGTGTATTCAATCATCATACGTTCAAACGAAAATGCACAAGCAGTAAAATCAAGGGCCCACCTTCTTGCCCATCTACTAACATGATGCGAGTGCGGTAAAACAAAGTCGATTTTTCAGTGTCACAGCAGTAAAACATCCACCCATTCAGAATCATGACCATGAGAGTTGGGACTGACATCTCCGATCTCGCAATCATTTGTGTAACCTTATACTTTGCATGAAGAAGACAATTCTTCATCAAGGGAAAGTACTCTGTATCTCCAGCCACACTACGCTTTACACATGGTATTACAAGTACCCTCGGTGGTCACCGGAACTTGTTGCTCGTTGATTTTGCCAATCCAAAACCAAAAGTTCTCAATCCCGAAAATGTAATTTTCAAGAGTAGTCAATCCAAAAAATTTAATTTTCAAAAGTTCTCATTCTGGACATCCGAAGTGTTCCGGATAATTGGCACCCCTGGGAATGTATAATGATGCAGACACTTTGATCAAGCACATCTGAAGGAAAGGTTTAAAAATATACATGCACACATACCTCAGCCTGTGTTCTGGGAGCTGGTTTAGCACTGGATGATGGGACAGTGGCACCGCCCCTTGCACACTCCAGTTTTCTCTGTAGCCGCCATTTGTACAGAATGTCCTCTTTGGAACCTTTTGCTGGTAGTCTCTGCGGCTTGCTCCATTTCGCTCTTTCCTCTGTCACACAAAAAGTATAAGAAAAAATAGCAGCGGACAGGGTCCATACAGGTTCACAGTCTAAAAAATTCATGACTTTTCCATGACTTTTCCAGGCCAACTCTGTTTTCCATGACACCTTCCTTGCCCTCTTTCACACCGACACACGTGAGGGTAGAAAATCTGAGCTTATCCAAGTTATCGCCGTCAGCAAGACCAAGGTTCAAAGTTCATCATCAGCCTCATGGGAAGGCAGTTTGTTGGTAGTTCTGGCGATCTTTCCAGAGAGTAATCATCAACCTGACCGTTTCACTGTCTCGCTCAAAATGGCTTCCATAAAATTCTGAAATTCCACGACTATTCATGATTCTTGAGATAATTTAACCCACGTGGCCCCACGGCACAGCAGCCATTGTTCCTTTGAAATCCATGAGGCAACTCCATTACTTTTAATAGTTTGAAATTGAAATCTTAATTTTTTTTTATTAATTGAAAATCAAATTTCCACTGCAAACTGTCTTATTTTTCTTTAATATGAAAGTGAATCTACTTTCCAAAACATGCACTTTCTCACCTTCCTTCAGTATCAAATCCTCACACACACAAAAAAAATCATTTTAAAAAAATCCTCACAGCCACATACACTAGAAGGGCAGCCAATGCCTTTCACACTCACTTGAGTGGCAACGCTATCAAACCTAAGACATCTGAGGGGAAGCAACAACTGAACAGAACTGATACCAGATTACTCGCAGTTGTCTTCTTTCATATATATATACTAGCTACCGTCCTTTTCCTATTCACAGCAGCGTTTAGGCAGCCCTGTTTGGGCGGTTTGGGGGTAAGCACTATGTAAAATTATAGGGCAGAATTGGGCAGGCTGGGGCCAAGTAGGTTAATAATGTTCCAGGCCTGGAAAAGCTATTTTCAAATTTCATGACTTTTCCAGGATTTCATGACCTGTACGAACCCTGAGTGGGTATGGTATGGTATGGTATGGTAGACTTCTCCTCGGCGCACGTATCCATCTCTGCTGAAATGCTCACGGCGCCGCAGGGCTGGAGGACGAAGCAGTGAAAGCCTGCTGCCGTTAAGCGCTACTTTATGTGCAAACCTCCACCCTGCTATTCACTCTGGTGCGTGCGACAGTATTTCTGTTTACCACGACACCGGCCACAGCCTACTCTTCTTCGAAAGATGAACGTGGGATTTTTAGCGTGCACACTTGATGTATGTGCGTGCGTGTGTACACGAAGGCGAGACAGGCACCGCAAACGAGTCTGCACATGGATTTGACTCGATATGGGAAGGAAAAATCCCACCATATTCCTGCCCACCGGGGACTCGAACCCGGCAGCTCAGGATCCGAAGTCGGATGCCTTAACCACTAGACCAAATCCCCTGGGGAAGGTGTGAAAAAGACTTCTGCAACTTTACATGCGACAGACAGTATTGGACACATGATGGAAACTGATTCATTTTAAAGGCAAATGCCGGAAGGAAACACGCTTTGTCAAACTTCACCAGTCACACACTTCATCATCTCTACTGTCAAATGACACAAGAGACTACACACCATGGATTAGACACAAACTTCCACCCTTTTCCTATTTGACTCTTTTTTTTTTACAAGAGTTATTTTTGGGGGTAGATCTATCATGACAAGGTCAAGGTTACCTGCATAAGGACGCGGTATGAATGCAGGCCTGACAGCAGGTTCGGAGAAGCTGCTGACATCACTACTTGTGGAGCCCAGGCCCTCAGTGCTGACTACAGGCTCAGAGGATCCAATACTTCGAGCACTGTTGAGGACACATGTATACACTGTGAGTGAAGTAAAACAACAAAGAGCAAAGAATATCTGTGTGAGTTTGTTTTTCCGTTTGCTGTTGTTTTTAAAATTAATTACATACATTGCCTTGGCTCAGAAGTGGCACTGAAGTGCCTATCTTGCCCCAGCTGGATTTGACTCGGAAAGATTTGTGTGTGTAAATACGATTGTACACATGTAAATTATATACGATTGTGTAAATAAATGATTGTTGATTCTTGTTCATGGCACTCCAACATTTGGACGCAATCAGTCTAACTTGCACCTACAAATCTGGACGCACTCAAAAACATGGAGGACAAATGAAAACTTTGGATGCTGTTAGTAGACAAAGAAATCAAATGAACAGACCTGCCCCCCCCCCCCCCCCAAAAAAAAAAAAAAAAAAAACAACCAAAAAAAAAAAACCAAAAAAAAAAAAAAAAAAACCAAAAAAAAAAAAAACCCAAAACCAACCCCCCCAAAAAACCAACAAAAACCAACAAACAAAAAATACAACCAAACACAAAAAACAAAACAAAATATGACAATGACAGGGAGAGTCAAACAAAAAAAGTACAACACAACAGGAGAATGAAAAAACTTATCTACTCTACATGACAAACCTGCTCAGCAGCCGATCTGCCTTCTCCTGGAGCTGATCTGTCGCCACATCAAGCCCATCTCGCCTCCGCAAATTTTCCACTGTCAGACCATTCTCCCGCCCCTGAGAAGTGAAAGCAAGTGACCTCCCCTCGTCCTTGGGTGTTGAGGTGCTGTTGGGGGTAGGGGGATCCGACTCCAGCCACCAGAACTCCCTCTTTTTGTTGCCCTCCATCTGAAGCCGCTCTTCTCGACTCATCGGCGCTCCGTGACGGAACCTCTCAATATACCTAGCAGAGAGAAGAAAGGGAGAAACACACAAACTATACTGTGGTGACAATTTACTACCCCTTTCTTGGTTGGTTGGTTAGTTGGGGTTTAACATCCCCACGACAACAGTGATTTGCAATGACCACTGACTGCGATGGACAAGGAGCAGTCGGTGGTCTAGTGGTTAAGATACATTGGTTAAGTAGCAGTATCTATTTTAAACTCATGACTGTGTTTACTGCCCGTCCCCAGTATGTATAGATTTTATTTGTTGAGATTTTCAAAACTGGGCTTACTACTCAGCTGTGTCATGTCCGCTATGCCCTTGCCATCTTTTAGTTTAGATTTCTTAGTTTAGTTGCATAGTATTAGACTTGGACATCACACATTACTTTAGGATCTGTGTTTAATATGTATGGATTTATATGTCTAGATAAATTAATGTGTGTGTGTGTGTGTGTGTGTGTGTGTGTGTGTGTGTGTGTGTGTGTGTGAGCCAGAAGAAAATTTTCTGCCATCGACAGACAATAAAGTTATATTGAATTGAATTGAATTGAAAGAGACTTGTCACCAATGCGAGGTTGGAAGTTAGAGTCCCACACGGGGCGAAGAATTTTTCCTACTCGTATGTGGCACCGGTCATTTGGGCCGATCGTCGGGGATTCTCTCCGGCTTCCTCCCCCTCTGCTTTGGAAATGTTCAGCCCACAAAATTTGAAAAATAAATGCAAAATTTTCTAAATTCCGAAACTTAAATATCTGAGCTGACCCTTCGCACCATGTGATTGTAATGTGTTTTTGTCCAGTGTGTGAGAGAATATGTGTGATTCACGTGAGCGTGCGTGTTGGGTTCAGTTCACGGCGCTTTGAACCAATTCAAGAAACTGGGTAAAGCGCAGACTAGTGAAAATACCATCGGACTAGTTAAATTGTTTTACCACTGGCCCGCCGGACTAGTTGAGATTACGAGGCAATGCTTGCTCTATTTTCACAGAGCTGAATGCACAAGGTACTGTCAGCGAGCCTTCCTCTCTCTCTCTCTCTCTCTCTCTCAAAAAAAAAAAAAAAAAATCGGAAAAAAAATTCCCAGTAGTACGCTTTCCGCGAACGGTGCAAATTCCCCCTCGCTACAGTCCTGGCAAGACAGCGAATTAATTTTGTGTAATAGCATATAGCAGTGTAAATTTTTGTAATAGCATATCTTTTCTGAATTTTTTAATCCCAGATTATGCGCAGTTTTGCAGTCAGAATGCACCAGATTGCACAGATTGTAATCTAGATTTTAACAATTTTCCCGGGGGAGCATGCCCCCGGACCCCCTTAGGTAGGGCGCCTTTGGCGCTACGCAGACGTGGCTTCGCTACTCCTCTCAAAATTGTCCTCTTTTTTCATCCTGGATCATTTCTACCCCCGATAAAAGTGTTGTGAATCTTTTTTATTTACAAATAGGTCCATATTTGACAAAATGTTTTTGGGGCTAGTGGAAATGGTTTCGGGCTAGTTGGTTTTAAATCTTGCTAGCCCGAAGGACTAGTAAGATTTTTCAGCTTTCATAACCCCTGGTCTTATATTCCACATGTTGCTGTAAGCATTTTGTTGACCAATGATGTAAGAATAAATACTCTACATTTCAGACATTCCGCAAGCTTTGGATAAAATTTTAGATTACATTTATTCAGATTACAACTGGCATGATGTATAATTTATTTTGCATTTCAACAGTCTTATTGAAAACAGAAGAGGTCCAAAGACAAAGACACCAAATCAAACATACCTCTGTAGGACTGAACCCTTTTCAGCAGGAGATGTGTCAGTTCTAGATCCCCTCTCAGCCCCCTTTGAGGCTGTCACAGTTTTGCCCGGCAGCATCTTGCCCTGAGCTTGAGGCTGACGCTTTTGAGGAATGGACGAGAGAGCTGTTGAGATAAGGTCCGATGTTGAGGCAGGTTGAGTCTGTGGTTGATCTTCCATCTCTGGTGAAGGTCCAGTTTTGCTGGTATCGTCATCTGCTGTCAGGAAACTACAAACACAAAGTATTCAATGTGAAAATGTCTTTTAAAAAAAAACACACAACAATATTATATAGGGCTTGCAGACCTTTGTATGGTAATTCCTAAAAGGCTTGTGCTGTTGTAATGGGATTCGTCTACCACGTACAAGGTATTAAAAGCTTAATATCTACATGTGTACCGGCATATGTGTGTGCGTGTGTGTGTGTGTGCGTGTGTGGGGGGGGGGGGGGGGCCGCAGGATTTTAAAGATTCCGTTTGCTGTGCATTCCTCCAGAGGTTGAATAAAATCTTGTAGAACAAACTTCACACACACACACACACACACACACACACACACACACACAAATACACACACACCTTGGTGAGGAAGGTCTCTCGCTGTCTGGCCAAGACTCATCAAAGTTAGCACTAGGTGGACTTTTAGGTGCGTGTTTCTGGACGGACGCCAGCGATTTAATGGAGTGACCTCCTGCCAGGAACTTTTGTTCTGGGCCATCCTGCTGCTTCCTGCTTACACCACCATCTCGACGTTCTGGACTTAGGGCAAGCTGGAAGATAAAAAAAATGAACTGTAAAAATGTTCTGGAAGGGAGTACTACAGTCGAACCTGCCAAGGCGGTCACCTGTATAAGCCATTCCACTGTCTAACCCGGTCACCCCAGAGGATCCCCTGAAACACTAGCTGTTGACATGCCACCCTGGATAACCCGGTCACCCTGTCTAAGGTGGTTAGTTTGGCCCGGTCCCTTGGGTGACCGCCTTACACAGGTTTGACTGTACCACAAACAAAATTCCTCTACTGTTATGGGCAATGGACCAGCCCCTTCAATCAGATGAAGATAAAATCCAGCAAAGTAACTTTAGTAAGGTGGTAAAACATATTTAGCTGAATTTTTTTTTTTCGTCAGTGCTTAAAACTTAAACTCTAAAAACCCCATGCCACTGGTCTTTTGGCCAGACTTACAGAGAAAACAACTGTTAAAGGCCACTAAAACTGAATGCTAAGTAAAAACTGAACTCAGTTAAAACCTAACCAATTCCTACATCTGCGATGATTTGTAGGGTCTCAAGTGCTGGCTCAAGATATTCGCAGTTTCTTCAAAGTATATTTCAATAGAGTGAAGCACATACAATTTGACAGTAGCAGTATTCTCTGTGCTCCACAGGACATAAAGCATACTTCAGAAGCCAAATAAAATTAAAACACTGAAACAGCATTGCCATTACCTTTCTCTCTGAACGTGACAATCTTCATGTTCGACCACTGCATCAGGTTAGTTATATGTGTGTTACGCGTAATTTGTAAAACTGCCCATTTCATGAAATACGCACGATATTGCTCATTTCGTGAAATACGCAGCGAAATTGCTCATTTCAGGAAACGGACAAATTTACTGGCCATTTCATGAAATGAGCAAAAATTTGTTGCGTATTTCACGAAATACGCATTGGAGAATTTGAGAGTCAAACGTTTGAATGCAAGTTTGTTTGGAATTTGCAAAGCAAGTTTTGTTAAAAGTTGAGGATGTTCCTGCTGCTACAGAACTGACCATTCGGAGTGCTGTAAGAGTTCTGTCCGTAGGAAACGGACAGGGCTACAAGAGGTGTCAATGCAAAGGCTCTTGCCTTAGCAAGAGATGTTCGTGTTTCAAAGAGGGTAATCTTTGCACGAGTGCCTGTCATCCACAAAGTAACTGTAAAAACAAGGACTGAGGAACAGCCCCGTCCTACAAAGTTGTTTCTCCAAACTTCATTTTATTTTGTCTGTTTTGTTGTTATTGTTGCCGGTTCTCCCCTCTCCAAGTTCTACCAATGACACTAGATCCTCTACGACCTCGACCATTTCATGAAATGAGCAGTTTCGCTGCGTATTTCACGAAATGAGCAAAATCGTGCGTATTTCATGAAATGGGCAGTTTCACAAATTACGCGTAACATGTATATGCGTAAGTAGTGGCTTTTGACTCCCGTGGGCCTGGGGTTTCTTTCTTGTTTCTTTCTTCGCTCTGGTGCACGGGCTTTCAAGAGTGCAGATCCTTGCCTCTGGAACAACTTGCCAGCTCACCTCAAGTCAGGTTCTGCGTCAGTCATGACCTTCAAGCGGAACCTCAAGACGCCTGTCTCTCTCTCTCTCTCTCTGCTCGGGTTCGAATCCCGGCTGGAGCCAAATATTTGTGCTGGCTTTTTCATCGTTGCCACGCCTTTGATATCACCCGCATGGGGTGGAAAAGGACTTTAAACACCAAACACCCACCCTCTCTCTCTCTCACTTTGTTTTAACTCCAAAGGCGCCGTGAGCATGCTTACTGCATGGACGTTTTCTTGTAGCGCAATACAAACGGCCAATCATCATCATTATCATGATTCTGTCCAGTGCAGTGCTTTTTGACTCATGCAGGCTAGATGGGTGGGTGTTTTGTCCTCCAGAACAAGAAGGGGGCAGGGCAAAAACAACAACAACTACCAACAAACAAACAAAAACAGGGGCACTGGGAACATTGTTTTCAAACTTGGCCTACGTAGATTTGAACCTGGGGCGTTCAGATCTTTACCTCCGCGTTCAACCACTTCGCTGACTTACCCACCCATCACCCGGGCTCTTTTGCAAGGTAGCCGACAAAAAGACTAGCGGTGTGTGTGCGCACGCTTGCGCGTTTGTTGTTGTGTTTTGTGTGTGTTTTGTGTGTGTTTTGTCAGTGTGTGTGTGAGTGTGTGTGTGTGTGTGAGAGAGAGAGAGAGAGAGTGTGTGTGTGTGTGTGTGTGTGTGAGAGAGAGAGAGAGAGAGTTCAAAAGCACAATTTCCCACTCCAGGTATGCCTGTAAGGGTATACCCAAGGACTGCCTTGTGGTGCAAAACAAGCTCGCGCTGGTTCCCAAGTGCATCAAGTTCGCCGGGCCGGAGTTAGGCAAGATCGACTGCAGAAGAGGAATCGAGGATCTGCCTGTGTAAAAGTATGGACGCAGTCTACGATACCTGCATAACCGTACAATACTCCGGTGTAAAAACAATCATTTGTAGCATCTTGTTTTAACTCAATTCCAGCCAAATTAGTTTGGGGTTGTGCACCCCCTCCCTCCCTTCCCCCGCCCCACCACCCCCCCCCCCCAAAAAAAAAAAAAAGAAAAAAAAAAAAAAAGAAGCCTGTCTGCATGGATGTAAATTTGCAGTAGTTGGAGTGTGGTGCTTTGATTATACAGTCGAACCTGCCAAGGCGGTCACCTGTATAAGCCAAACCACTGTCTAACCTGGTCACCCCAGAGGATCCCCTGACACACTAGCTGTTGACATGACACCCTGGATAACCCGGTCACCCTGTCTAAGGTGGTCAGTTTGACCCAGTCCCTTGGGTGACCGCCTTACACAGGCTTGACTGTACTCGTGTTTGCTGCAGTAAAAACCGTCAAGGAACCGTTAATTGTGCATGATTTTCGCAAAAAGGGCCACAAGCGGAAAACAGTCCAAAACGTGGAACACTCATGCGCGGTACGGAAAGTGCTAAAAATGCTTTACACATAAAATATTCACATCATTTGCCATTAATGATCCAAATTCATGTGATATGTGTGTAGAAAATGTGTGTTGTAAGTGCCCTGAAAATTTCAGCTTACCGGGTACATCTGCAGATAGTGGCAAGACTTAAAAGAACAGATCAAGCTGCCTTGGCTTCTATTTGTAAAGTTTGTGTGTGCATTCATGAGTGTGTGTGTGTGTGTGTGTGTGTGTGTGTGTGTGTGTGTGTGTGTGTGAGAGAGAGAGAGAGAGAGAGAGAGAAATGCTGATGGACGACAAGACATTTTAAGGATTAAGACAACTAGTGTATTATCACTAAATATTGTGTGTGTGTGTGTGTGTGTGTGTGTGTGTGTGTGTGTGTGTGAGAGAGAGAGAGAAAGAGAGAGAAATGCTGATGGACGACAAGACATTTTAAGGATTAAGACAACTAGTGTATTATCACTAAATATTGTGTGTGTGTGTGTGTGTGTGTGTGTGTGTGTGTGTGTGTGTGTGTGTGTGAGAGAGAGAGAGAGAGAGAGAGAGAGAGAGAAATGCTGATGGACGACAAGACATTTTAAGGATTAAGACAGCTAGTGTATTATCACTAAATATTGTGTGTGTGTGTGTGTGTGTGTGTGTGTGTGTGTGTGTGTGTGTGTGTGTGCGTGCGAGAGTTAGACATGAGTTGCATAATTATCTTACTGAGTAACTCTGCATTTCCATGATACACCAAGCTATTTGCAATTAAATAGCATATATATCATGAACTTACACTATGCATGGTTGGGGAACCTTCAAATAAACACCATTTCACTCTCATATGCACAAGAAATACTTTACCCACCTCTCAAACATTACACACTGCATGCAAATATCAGAAACTTTATTCCACTTCTTTCAATATAAAAAATAATTCACCCACAAAATGAATGCAATCGCACTAGATCACTCCCATACCTCGAACAAGTTCGCATTGACTTTACGCACCTACCAAGCAATATCTAACACTGTGTTACACACAAAAGACTAGTTCTCTTAGCAGCTAACTCCATTTTTGCTCACAAGTCTTTAAAAAAAAACACCAGGGCAGGACAGAAAATTTATATGAACCAATACAACAGTTTCTTGTAAAAATCTGTACTTTCAAAACAGGATTGCAAGCACATTGATGACTTTGGGTATACAAAAGACCCTCCCTCCCCCCTCCCCCCCCCCCCCCAAAAAAAAAGAAAAAAAAGAAAGAAAAGAAAATAGAAATAAATAAATAATAAATACACATAATTATAGAATAAATGAAATAGATAAATAACTAAATAAAAATTTGTATGTAAACCTGAACCTGAGAGAGACAGGCTTGTCAGGCATTCAACGACATGAAACTTTTTTTAACGAATGCCCTATATCCTTGCTTTAGAACAGTCACTTCAACAAGGGTGAAGTGTCATTTCCCTTATTACCTAGCATGGCCAAAGTCACCATTCTGATTTACTTCTGACATACAAAAGTCAAGCGACCTCCTCACATACACCGCTCACAATAGGAAAACAAGCTAGTGTTTGCCACAAAAGTCAAGCGACCTCCTCACATACACCGCTCACAATAGGGAAACAAGCTACAGTGTTTGCCATAGAGTAAAACTGAAATATTCAAACAATGCTGTAAATTATGCATGCGTCCGCTCACACCTTACACACAGTCCTGACAAAAACGTGTGCACCGTGAATCTGTCATCATGAGTCCTCCAGCCTCTCTCGTTGTTCCAACAGGGAATCGAGCTGCCTGTTATGAAAACGCAGAAAGCAAACCAAACTGAATAAGATAATAATACAGTCGAACCTGCCAAGGCGGTCACCTGTATAAGCCATGCCACTGTCTAACCTGGTCACCCCAGAGGATCCCCTGACATGCTAGCTGTTGACATGCCACCCTGGATAACCCGGTCACCTGTCTAAGGCGGCCAGTTTGGCCCAGTCCCTTGGGTGACCGCCTTACACAGGTTTGACTGTAATTGCTTTTATATCGGCGCTTTATCTCAAATGTTTGGGCCAAAGTGCTGTGAGCCAAACCCAACACGCACGCTCACATGAATCACACGCATTCTCTCACACACTGAACACGTAACAATCACGTAGGTGCGAAGGGTCAGCTCAGCAAGTTAAGTTTCGGAAATTTAAAACTGCATTTATTTTCGAATTTTGTGGGCTGAATGTTTCCAAAGCAGAGGGGGAAGAAGCCGGAGTTCCCGGCGAGAACCTCCAACAGTCGGCCCGAATGAACGATGTCACATACGAGAAAGAAATATTCCCTATGAGTGGGGCTGAAACTTGACTTCTCACATTGGCGACAAAATCTTAACCACTAGACCGCCGACCACCCACAGGTAATAATGGATAATGTGCAGGCGCTCTGCCCAATTGCTCGGCTCAAAGCGCTGTGAACTGCACCCAACACTAAGCTGTGTGTGCCCTATTGGCCACAGGTAATAATTAAAATAATGTGCAGGTGCTTCGCCCAATTGCTCGGCTCAAAGCGCCGTGAACTGCACCCAACACTAAGCTGTGTGTGCCCTATTGGCCACAGGTAATAATGGATAATGTGCAGGTGCTTCGCCCAATTGCTAGGCTCAAAGCGCCGTGAACTGCACCCAACACTAAGCTGTGTGTGCCTATTGGCCACAGGTGCATGGCACGTCTGGAATGGGTTAATGAACATTGCATCCCTATCCCTGGTTGCTGCTATCAGACCCATGTTTTTTTGTTTTTTTTTATACAAACAAAATTTCCTTTACTCTGGAAAAGGACTGTAAGTTGTACCAATTACCTGAGTTTCATTTCATAGTTGCGTCGCTGCTGGCGCAGAAGCTGCAGCAACGGGTCTGTCTCATACTCTCCGTCAGACTCGTACTCCGATTCTGAAACACCAGAGGAAAAATCTGACTGTAAACAGCACCAAAATTTTTTCAGAGAATACTTCACTTGCGCCTGCAGTCTAAACACAAACACGCACACAGACACACAAACAGACAGACGGACACACACACACACACAGAGTCTCCACTGACCAGCGCTGGTGCCTTGTTTTTGCAAGTCCTCTCCCCCATGCTGCGGACTCTGTCCGCTCCGGTAGAGAGACGAAGAAAAACTGTCAACACTAGACACAACTGACCCGGTCACGTCGAAAAGTCGATCTTGGACCACCTGCCACAAAAAAAACAAAAAAAATACGAAGATGACTGGCGTCTCTGCTCAACTTACACACAAAACGGCATCAAAAACACTTATTTACACAGTCCATCATCTACATTTCAAGTTTTTCCACAGCCACGCTACCAGGCAAACGTCAACCCATGTCTACATGACCTTTGCCAGCAGTCCAAGGGAGGCAAGAATCAGTGACAGGATCAGGTTTGCCAGAGTTTCTGCACCTGCATGGCCTCGGATTTGAGCCGGATAAAGCAAGATTCTCAGCTGACATACACATATGGTGGCTGGCTATTAGGTTCGTCCACTGCTCTCGCATGTCATGCGAAGGTATCTGAGTTCGACCCCCACCTGAGGCCGGAGAATACGAATTGTGCTTACTTCCTCCAGCTGTGTGAGCCAGATCCGTTTGTGTAACCTTGTCCATCAAAATCAAATGTGGCCAGCAGGACAGTGTACCTGGATTGAGTAGTGTTCAGGACTGTTCAGTTAGGGTAGCTGTGCCTTACCCCCATAACCTGCCCACCAGGGCCGTCTCCAATCACATCTTGTAGTGTGGGACGTTATAGCCAACTAACCAGCTAACATACACATATCTCGTTGTCAAAGGCCTGTTTGCATGCACTCAGTGTCTACTGTATAGGTGGCAAAAGAAAGAATGCATGCAGCTGAACATGAATATTCATTACCTGTCCAATAGCTGAAGTCAGAGAGCTCCGCGCGGGACTGCTGCTGTGCTGGGGAGGAGGCATCTGGCTTGATCTGCCTGACCTTTCACCTCTTGACCCATGGGATCTGGGTTTCGAGTCTGATGGGTCATGATAGGACTGTGCTGAAACTTCTCCTGGATACTGGTTTGGAACCCTAAGACTGCTAGACCTTTTCCCTGTGTCAGGTTTAGCTCGCAGTCCGCTGCGTTCAGCCTGAACTGCCTCGCTTTCATCAGGACGATTGCCATCTCTGCCTCTGACAGATGACTCTGCGTGATGTTGTTTTCTCTCTGTTACAAATGAATCGTTTCCTCTCACATGATCCGACTCCTTGGTTCTCCTATTTCGTCCATTAGCACCGCCTCTCCTCGAACTGCTATCAGAGTCAGTTTCTGATTGTCTGTCTTGTTGGGGGTGTCCATTTTTGGAGGAGGCACCTTTGACATCCCGGTGTTCAGCACAAGACTTTGCGTCACCACTAGCACAAGGTCCTATGACACCATCATTCACACGATGGTCTTCTACAGGGGCTTCTTCTTGTGTCTCAGATCTTTCTGATGCCGAGGACACAGACAGTCGGTCATCGTCAGCTTTTGTCTGCGGCTTTACTGTGCCCCTCTTAGACCTTTTTGTGTGATCCTCCCGAACGTGCCTTGCACCCTGCTTTTTCATCGGAGTGTCCCCTCCGTCGTCGACGTGCGGTTTCTCTGCCGTCAGAAACTGTCTGTATTTGGAGTCCTGTGAGCCTGAGAAGCCCTGTTTACTCTCGATGTCGGAAGGTAGAGCAGCGTCTGATTCACGAACATCAGACAGCCTTTGATCCTCGGGCGAACAAGACACATCCCCAACAAATTCAGTCGCTTCAGTTTTGCGCTTTTCTGCTGAGCTGGGCTCAACACTTTGTGAAATGTTGGTCTGCACTCCTGCTATGTTTACAGCGGACTTATGATAAGCCTCCTTCACGTCACTTTCCTCCTGGTGACATGTTCCTAGAACTTCTGGGCTGCCGACCTGGGCAAATGTGTCCACTCTCCTTGTGAACGACCAGGAGGGAGTCTTTGGAGGACTTGTCTGTACTGCTGTGTCCATCTGCAAGAAAACATCATCTCTGATTATTTTTTCAACTCACTGAAATACTAGGAATGTTCAGGATCTTCACATACTAACTTAAAATACCAAACACACACACACACACACACACACACACACACACACACACACCAATTTATCTTATCAAAGTGTATTTGATTGACGACATTACATACTGTAGGACAATATTATCTTTGATCGAAATACATCACTGGACAATAGACAAGTACTAGGCAGCATTGTTCACATCAATGCATCATATCCCCCTTGAGAAAAAAAAAGCCAAGGGCTACGCAAACAAAATACAACAATGGACAAGCCACTAGCTCATGCAGTGCAATATGCCTTACTAGCTAGTAACTCTATACGGCTGTAATGGGCACGCACACACACACACACACACACTGTGTGTGACACACACACACACACACACACACACACACACACACACACACACACACACACACACACACGCACACACACACACACACACACACACACAGACAGAGGCCACTCACCTGAGTCTGCGTCTCTTTAACAGCTCGCTCCACCCTGGCTTGTTGCACTTCACTGGCAGCTACATCTGGACGGTGCAGAAGCTTCTCTCTGAACGCGGCCAGTCTGCTGCAAATTTCTTGCTGCAACAAGGAAACAAGAAACAGATCAAGGTGTATTCAATCATCATACGTTCAAACGAAAATGCACAAGCAGTAAAATCAAGGGCCCACCTTCTTGCCCATCTACTAACATGATGCGAGTGCGGTAAAACAAAGTCGATTTTTCAGTGTCACAGCAGTAAAACATCCACCCATTCAGAATCATGACCATGAGAGTTGGGACTGACATCTCCGATCTCGCAATCATTTGTGTAACCTTATACTTTGCATGAAGAAGACAATTCTTCATCAAGGGAAAGTACTCTGTATCTCCAGCCACACTACGCTTTACACATGGTATTACAAGTACCCTCGGTGGTCACCGGAACTTGTTGCTCGTTGATTTTGCCAATCCAAAACCAAAAGTTCTCAATCCCGAAAATGTAATTTTCAAGAGTAGTCAATCCAAAAAATTTAATTTTCAAAAGTTCTCATTCTGGACATCCGAAGTGTTCCGGATAATTGGCACCCCTGGGAATGTATAATGATGCAGACACTTTGATCAAGCACATCTGAAGGAAAGGTTTAAAAATATACATGCACACATACCTCAGCCTGTGTTCTGGGAGCTGGTTTAGCACTGGATGATGGGACAGTGGCACCGCCCCTTGCACACTCCAGTTTTCTCTGTAGCCGCCATTTGTACAGAATGTCCTCTTTGGAACCTTTTGCTGGTAGTCTCTGCGGCTTGCTCCATTTCGCTCTTTCCTCTGTCACACAAAAAGTATAAGAAAAAATAGCAGCGGACAGGGTCCATACAGGTTCACAGTCTAAAAAATTCATGACTTTTCCATGACTTTTCCAGGCCAACTCTGTTTTCCATGACACCTTCCTTGCCCTCTTTCACACCGACACACGTGAGGGTAGAAAATCTGAGCTTATCCAAGTTATCGCCGTCAGCAAGACCAAGGTTCAAAGTTCATCATCAGCCTCATGGGAAGGCAGTTTGTTGGTAGTTCTGGCGATCTTTCCAGAGAGTAATCATCAACCTGACCGTTTCACTGTCTCGCTCAAAATGGCTTCCATAAAATTCTGAAATTCCACGACTATTCATGATTCTTGAGATAATTTAACCCACGTGGCCCCACGGCACAGCAGCCATTGTTCCTTTGAAATCCATGAGGCAACTCCATTACTTTTAATAGTTTGAAATTGAAATCTTAATTTTTTTTTATTAATTGAAAATCAAATTTCCACTGCAAACTGTCTTATTTTTCTTTAATATGAAAGTGAATCTACTTTCCAAAACATGCACTTTCTCACCTTCCTTCAGTATCAAATCCTCACACACACAAAAAAATCATTTTAAAAAAATCCTCACAGCCACATACACTAGAAGGGCAGCCAATGCCTTTCACACTCACTTGAGTGGCAACGCTATCAAACCTAAGACATCTGAGGGGAAGCAACAACTGAACAGAACTGATACCAGATTACTCGCAGTTGTCTTCTTTCATATATATATACTAGCTACCGTCCTTTTCCTATTCACAGCAGCGTTTAGGCAGCCCTGTTTGGGCGGTTTGGGGGTAAGCACTATGTAAAATTATAGGGCAGAATTGGGCAGGCTGGGGCCAAGTAGGTTAATAATGTTCCAGGCCTGGAAAAGCTATTTTCAAATTTCATGACTTTTCCAGGATTTCATGACCTGTACGAACCCTGAGTGGGTATGGTATGGTATGGTATGGTAGACTTCTCCTCGGCGCACGTATCCATCTCTGCTGAAATGCTCACGGCGCCGCAGGGCTGGAGGACGAAGCAGTGAAAGCCTGCTGCCGTTAAGCGCTACTTTATGTGCAAACCTCCACCCTGCTATTCACTCTGGTGCGTGCGACAGTATTTCTGTTTACCACGACACCGGCCACAGCCTACTCTTCTTCGAAAGATGAACGTGGGATTTTTAGCGTGCACACTTGATGTATGTGCGTGCGTGTGTACACGAAGGCGAGACAGGCACCGCAAACGAGTCTGCACATGG
>JACVVK020000106.1:1060000-1100000 GCA_018292915.2 Batillaria attramentaria | reverse complement strand
TGTAACCAGCGCCCGATGCCGAAAACGATATTGTTGATGGTACTTCCGTTTCTTTAGCGACATCTAAAAATAATATTTTTGTGGCAAGTTGTCAAGAATTAGGCACCTTTGTTGCGTTCCTAGAATTAATAGCAAAATAAAGCTCAAACAGGTATGTTAGATGCCGCTTACCGGAATGAAACTAAGTTATGACGACATCCATAGACCGTATTTGTGTTGATCAGCGGTCGCTTTGAAATCGGTCTTGCCTGAACTTGCTCTACGATGAAGCGGTGCAGCTTGTGATAAGGTTAGTTGTCGGTTTATTGTGGAAGCTTTTCTTGCTAGTGTTTTTTTTTATCTTTCCCTTTCGCTTACCGTGAAGTTCAAACGATGTATCGTTCGGTAATCTTTGCAATTTTGTGGGCATTATCATGATAGGCACGTTTACATGACTGACATACTGCGTAACAAAATTATTGTGTAGGACTAATGAGCCCTAGAATAATCAGAGTAATTTCATTGAAAGTTTAAAACTGTTCTGACACACACACGTTTATATTAGAGATGGATAAATTTGTGTAGACTATACACAGGGTCCATACAGGTCATGGAATCCTGGAAAAGTCATGGAATTTGGAAATAGCTTTTCCAGGCCTGGAAAGTCATGAAATTATCTCAAGAGTCATGAAAAGTCATGGAATTTCAGAATTTTATGGAAGCTATTTTGAGCCCAACAGTGAAGCGGTCAGCTTGGTGATTACTCACTGGACTGATTGCCAAAAATACCAACAAACTGCCTTCCCATAAGGCTAATGACTAACTCTGAACATTGGTCTTGCTGACTGCGATAACTTGGATAAGCTCTAATTTCTACCCTCGCGTGTGTCAGTGTGAAAGAGGGCGAGGAAGGTGTCATGGAAAACAGGCGAGTTGGCCACGAAAAGTCATGGAAAAGTCATGAATTTTTGAGACTGTGAACCTGTATGGACCCTGTTAATACAGTAGGTTATGAAAAATACTTTCATTTTGATACTGCAGAATGGCACAGTGAAAACTGTGGTGTAGCTTGTTCCACCATGAAGCAGCCAGCAAGGCATCGGCCGAAGTACCGCCTGAGTCCTAACGAGGTGGAGCAGCTGAAAAAAGAAGAAACAGAAAAACGGCGAAAGCTGCGCATTGTACAGGTTGGTGCATTTTGTGAATGATTGTTGAAATTGTGCTTTACGCTTCGGATCTGATAAAGCAAGAAGACCGTATGTTGTAAGTCACACACTCCCTTATTTGTATGGAGGCCATGCAAGTTGTACAGTTGTGATAGTTAATGAATTGAGATTTTAATTTTAGCACACACATATTATTACTGATCATTTTATGGAACTTCACATAATCGGTTGTAACTTTTATGATGACTGTATAATTTCCGTTTTCATAAATTTCAGGTAAGGGAACAGGCCAAAGCTGCAGCAGCCAAAATCCGGAAGGATGTCAAACAGGAAAAAGATCGGCAGCTTTTAAAGTTGGCGCAAGAAATACAGGTATTGTCAGTTAGATGTAGTGGTTAGTAGTACACATGTGCAAGTTATGTGATTTAATGAAAGTTCTACACTGATAACTTCCTCAGGCTCCTTGTACATGTAATTTTTTTTCAACCATCGACTAGTGTGATTTGGGGGGGGGGGGGGGAGAGACAACAGACAAACTGTACTTTGCAATGGCTGTGATCTGACAAAAAATTGCCGCTTTTCAAACAGCCTTGAGAGAACAGGCATGCTACTCTTCCGTGAATTCGCGGAAATCCGCGAAAATGAAAATTTGAAAACTATTTTTTTTATCCTGGAAAAAGTACTCAGAATGCGCCAGATTGCACAGATTTTAACGATTTTTACAAAAATTTTTTGGGGGGGGGTCATGCCCCCGGACCCCCCTAGCAGACTCGCCGGCTCGATTATCTGGCTGCGCCAGATTTTCAGTGAAAACTCTTTTTTGGGAGTAGCATGCCTGGAGAAAGAGAGAGCGAATGAAATGGTCTTAACTGTGTGCAGAGAGGCTGGTTAGTGGTAGGTTATGCCTACTTATATAACACCGAGTCACACAACAAAACTGTAACTGATTGGTGGTGAATAAATGATGTTTGCATGGGTGTGTGCGTGGTTGGTTGCAGACTCAACTTGAAGATGAAAAGAGGGAGGAGGTGCAAAAGCTGGAAAAGCAGTATGAGAATACTCTACGCACCATTGGCCAGGCCCACAGTCAGGCACAGCTTACAGTAAGTACTGTACACCGAAAGGTTTTGCAGATCTCACTTTCTTCACTTTTTCAAGTTTTTGTCAGTTTTGTTTCTGAGAAGACAGGAGTGCTGGTGACATTTTACACTTACACTTACACTTACAGTTCGTTTTTTTTTTGCTGCCACAACTCTTTTTGCCAGCTCCAGTGGTGTTCCTCCCAGGTCATGGCTGGAACCCACGAAGGGCTCGAAGGCTGGGGCAATTTTTATTATGCATGATGATGGAGATGAGGATGATGGTAAGATGATGCTATGGAGGTCCGTGTGGTTTGGGACTGCGGGACAGGGCCGCATTCCACGCTTCCTGTCATAAATATCCCGGCGTTCACCAGGCCCGGGAACTACGGCACCTGCGGTGCCGGCCGTGTAATCATCCACATCATAAGACGTGTCATACTAAGGGAAGCACCCCCAAAGTCGCACCCGTGAAGTGGGTGAATCTCGGCTGTGTGGCAACAGCCTCCCCATTGGGCCCATAGCACACCCGCTCTGGGTAGGAGCCGACCTAGGTAGGAAAAATCCCGCTTGCCTCGGCTGGGATTCGAACCCGGGTCTCCCGGTCCATGGTCCGAAGTGCTAACCATTACACTACGGGGGCCGGTTGTTTTTGTTTTTCGTACACAGCCTGGTGGGGGGGGGGGGGGGGGGGGGGGCTCAGCATGTCTGAATGCCTGTGATGCAGAATCCAGAATCTTAGCCCTGGCAGTGCTGAGCACGGAATATACAGAGCTACCTCTATGACTTTTTCGGTGTATATAAAATTTAATAATGTATTTGACAAATTAATTCAGCAGAACCATGCTTAACACAGCGCTGAGCTTTAACGCTCGCCAACTCGCCAGTGGCCCCTAAAAATGGTGTCTGGCGAACTCGATTTACGGTACTATTCGCCCGGCTGGCGACCTGAAAATTACCGCCAGTGGTAGAGATTCCGTGCCTGTACACGGACTCTTGACATGCGCTGTAATCGGCACAAATTTGTTTAAACTTGATTCGATCAAAAACCACGAGCAGCCGGTCAGTTGGACACAGAGATTGTTGCCAGAAGGAGAGTGCACAAAAATGAAACAGTGTTGTTGTTGAAAGTTTTCTTGTTTATTAGCTGCAATAGTTATACAATTTAAAATAAAACCGCGTTTTCGATCAAAGGGTCTGGCAACCTGAAAAATTTTCTGGCAACCTCAACTTCCCAGGTTAGGAGCCCGGCTGGCTCCTTAGCCTGGCTTGCTAAATCTCAGCCCTGTTAACAGTAACACACACACACATATATGCTGCATTATTTTTGATCTCATCTCCGGCTCTTTCTTGTTTTTCTCTCTGTCAGGATAAAAGTATCTCCCACGCTGAGCAGCAACAGACAGCGCTTGAAAACAAGAGGGTTGCTGAAGCGCGACATCGCGAGGCGCTGCGTAAACTTGCTTTGGAGAAAGCGTACAAAGAATATGACGGAACTAAGCACCTACGAGACAGGTTTGCATCGGACTTGAAAAACTTATAACTTACATATATAACTTACGCGCCGTGTATGTCAGTACGTCCGCAGAGTTACCTTTTGTTTGTTTGTTGAAGTTATGTCCCATTTGTTTATGTCCTGAAGAAGGCGTAAGCCGAAACGTCGACCTGTGCCGTCCTTTGTCAAAGTTAAGTGGTTTCTGTCCCTTTTGTGTCGCTTTTATTTGCTTAACTTGTAACCACTTCGCAGTCATTACCGTTTCCGTTTCTATTATAACTTACAGATAAAAACTGATCATTGCTATCTGACTAAGCGGAGGGATTTTTTTTTAATGTTGTTTTTTCATGATTCACTTTGCTTTAAATTCAAATTACAGATTATGTCTGTCAGCTCAGAGTCCTAGATAAATTCCCAAAAATTGTAAAAAAGATTAATAAATAAAAAAGGTAAAAATGATGTATAGATAAAGATATATGCAGGTGCACCTTGTTTTTCATTTTAGTTTGTGAATTCAAAGGATCTCATGCTTTTTTGCGCAGAAAATGATTTTGCTGTTTAGTGGGTCTCTGCATCGACTTTATGACATATTCATGGGATTTTGGCATAACTCCATTTTGATAATAGCTTAAAGAGAAGTGTACAAGGCATGTCATTCTGTGCTTTTGTCAAAATCCGGTTTTGCCAAATTTCTACGACAATATCAAGATCTTAGTGCAATAGTTTTGTCACTCTGTATATTGATGATCATTGATGTTTCACAGACACGCTGCTCTAGAGGAGGAGAAGAAGCGAGCTGCGGAAGTCGCCTCGCGGCCTCCACCACCACCAGACCAGGTGGCAGCCATTTTGGATGAAAAATCAAAAATCAGTAAGTGTCATTGGGTTTTGTGTTTTCCTCGTATAGAAATAATAGAACAATTGTCCATGATCCTCGTTGATTGAAAACATGAGGGCCATTAGTCCAGAATCATGATGACTTTTGCTGAGAAATGATAGGACATCTGTCCGCCCTGGGGATAATGTATTCAGATATAAATTTTACAAATAAAATTGAATCTCGGATTTCTGGTGCAGATTTGAAGCCATGGGGTCTCTTCTTCTTGGTTTTGTGTGTGTGTATGCAGGGGTGCTACTTTTCCGGCTGTGGCCGGAATTCCGGCCTGGGAAAATCAGAACGTGCCGAGTTCCGGCTTACAGGGGTGCCTCTTTTCCGGTTATGGCCGGAATTCCGGCCTGGGAATATTCAGAACGTGCCGAGTTCCGGCTTAGCAACGTGCTTGCAATGTTTGTTCCGGTTTGGTTTGATTGTCATCCGGCATGTTCCGTCTTTCTGGCTGCCACTCTTTCTGCTTTCTGAAGTGGCTGTGAAGTGCTTTCCTGCTTTTTAAAAGGTTTTCCTGCTTTTCCGGCCCAAAAATCGCGAGTCTGTGTCTATCGCTGGACCGTCGTTCGTTTCCGATAGCACTGCGGTAAGCTGTCTTTGCGGGCCCAAGCCTGGCCGCTCCTATGATTGGTCCAAAATGGGAATGTGGGTTGTATTACGGTTGGTAAAGGTTTTTGTCTGCGTAGCATGTGTACGCTGGCTCTGGAGTCTGCCTTTCCGGCCATTCAGATTTTGAGGGTCAGTTTTCCGGCTTTTTGTCACTCAGAAAGTGGCACCCCTGTGTGTGTGTGTTTAACTTATTTATTTGTTTGGATTTTGTTGTTGTTTAAGTTGGATTGTTAGACATGCTATTTCCATGTGTACTAAGCCAACTTATGTTTCGCTCACAGGTGCACCTGTACGCTTGTAATGTTCTATCTTGATGATCAGTACAGCTCTTAGTGCAATACTGTGTTGCTTACACTTAGCTCAAGTTGTCAAACATTCAAATTCTATGACTGTTTAGACAACTATCTTGCTGAGTGTAAAAAATTTGCCTTGACAGTGAGTACGCTTCTGTTGGCTCAGTGCCAGCAATTGAGATGCTGTCACTGTGCAGGTGTTTAAGTGGTGTGATGCAAGACACCACAAAAACAGTTCAGAACGATATATGTGAGCATAAAAATCGTAAAGACTACCCCCTTTAACTTAAGCTGATTAAAGAAAACACTGCATAATGTTGATGTTGACAATTGCAGGTAAGCCAATCCCTTTGACTGACGTGAACGCTTTTTCCACCACTCACTACCACATGCCAGACTTTGCTGTACAGCGGGCACCTCCAGAACAACAGGTGAGAAGTCAACGAGGTCAGGGATGGATTTACTCAAAAATGCCAATGAGACATTGTCTCCTTGACCAGTCATTTTTATGAGACATTTTCATTTTCTTTGAGACAATCAAGTTCATCCGCATCACTCTGTCACATGTCTGTGCCGAGAGCCTGTTCCTACTAGGCTAAGTGCAGTGACGTTCAGGTTCAGGTGAACGGAAAAGGACCTCTCGATCGCAGAACTGAGAAAACTAACGCGCCAATAGTTTTTGCAACTCTTTCGAGCGAGAGTTCCTGGCAGCGCGCGCGGTGAGCGGGATAAGTAAGCCTCATCACAAAAATTAGATTAGTGTAACAGACTCTATGACTGACACAGACAGGGCATCTCTGCTTCGCGTTGTCAAGTGCGCTTGTGATGTCATGTTCGTGCGACATATGACGCATTTTGCAAAATTTCTATGCAACATTTTATCAAAATATGAGAAATAGTCGCACGGCGCGCGAGAAAATCGATCCCTGCGAGGTGTTTTTTCTTTAATTATTATCAATAATCAATAATCATGTGCATAGTAACAGTGTTATGCAGCACCTCATGTGCATGTAGGTTAGTCCCCAGTGCGCATATCTGTTTCTTCTGAGATGATCAGGGTGCTGCAGGGTTGGAGAATGAAGTAGCAAAAGTCTGCTGCTGGTAAGTGCTACGTTATGTTTAAACTTCCTGCCTGCTGGTGTGTGCGACTATATATAATTATCTCTTTTATTTCGACATTAGCCACGGCCTACTTTCTTTCGAAAGATGGGATTTTTATCATGCACACATGATATTTGTACATGCGTGTGTACACAAGAGCAAGACTCACACTGTAAACAAGTCCACATGATTTCCACATGGGGGGAAAATCCAACCAGAAAGTTCTTCTTAGTGTAAGCACTATATTACCGGTATTATTGGTTTCCAGCACTGTTCTTAGATCTATCTCTATATATTACTAACATTAGTCATATCTTCTGGTTAAACACTAAAACGAGATTCCAATTGTTTTGTGCATACCAGTTTATTTTCTATGTTTGCAGTTTGATGCCAAGTCTGCCGGTGAGGACGAAGACTTCAGAACAAAAGAGGAACTGGCTGCACTGAAAAAGAAGCAACATGACCAACTTGTCATGGCACGAATCCGAGGCAATGAAGCACTGAAAAAGGAAAAGCTGAAGCACGTAAGTTATGTGGCGCTTGCATGGTTTAAGTTAAATGGCTTGAGACATGCGTCTGCAGACCTGCCTACACTACACGTTGACCATAGGAAACTAAGTAATTTTGGGCTTACTACGCAACTACGCAATTAATTGCCCCTCTCCACATTTTTTTTTTTTTCCTAAATCTACGTAATTTAGCGGTTAGTGTTTCGTCAATTCCGATCTGAACTTTTAGTTTTACTCGCGCCGATCCAGCTTTTTGAACGAGCCTCATTCAAAGTTTAACGATGCATAAATACCCGGTAGAAAGAAATTTGGCTTAAAGAAAAAAACAAAAAAACAAAAACATACTGAGATACTATGGTAGTACACTGTAACCAGTCGAATCAAACAAGCCAAAGAATAGAATAGTTGATCTGTAGCTTACGCAACAAGCTGACACATTTCGGTTAGGATACGTTAGGACTACTCATTTGGCCAGGAAACTACTTGTTTGGTTTTTGGCACTACTCATGTCATGTTTGGTGGGTAGGCAGGTCTGCGTCTGATAGTGTTATTTATAAATTTCCCTCTCCCCCAAAAGTGTGTTTCCCTCCTCTAAGTCTAAAGCACTTAAAATCATGCCAGACACCGGCCCCCGTAGTGTAGTGGTTAGCACTTCGGACCATGGACCGGGAGACCCGGGTTCGAGTCCCAGCCGAGACAAGCGGGATTTTTCCTACCTAGGTCGGCTCCTACCCAGAGCGGGTGTGCTATGGGCCCGATGGGGGGGGGGAGGCTGTTGCCACACAGCCGAGATTCACCCACTTCACGGGTGCGACTTTGGGGGTGCTTCCCTTAGTATGACACGTCGTATGATGTGGATGATTACACGGCCGGCACCGCAGGTGCCGTATTTCCCGGGCCTGGTGAAAGCCGGGATATTTATGACAGGAAGCATGGAATGCGGCCCTGTCCCGCAGTCCCAAACCACATGGACCTCCATAGCATCATCTTACTATCATTCTCATCTCCATCATCATGCACAATAAAAATTGTCCCGGCTTCCGAGTCCTCCGTGGGTTCCACCCATGACCTGGGAGGAACACCACTGGAGCTGGCAAAGTGTTGGGACAAAAAAATAAAAAATAAAAAAAAATAAATAAATAAAATCATGCCAGAATGCACCCAATTTCACAAATTTTAGTTTAATTCAAAAAATTGTGGTTAGTATCTTAGTGAATTTGACTGCTCTCCTGTGGTTTTGGTTGTTGGCTTTGGCGGGTAAGTAAAGTAGGTAGAGTGTCGAGATTAAATAATTCATGTATGTATGACAGATCGTTTTCAAGTTTAATACTAGTAACCGATAGGTGTAGTTCTTGCAAGCGCATCAGCAATGTTTCTCTTTTCGGTGTCATCAGGAATACGACGACCTGATGGCAGACCTCAGTGTCCAGCAGAAAGCCGACCGACGTCGCAGACAAGTGGTCGTCTCCAAACTGCCAGTAAGTGCTGATGTCATTTCTGTTGTTTTGTTTTTTTCACAGTACAGCCTCTGTGACCATTGTGGTGACTCTGGCCGGTGTATTAGTTGTAGAAGTATACCGCATTCTGAGCAAACAACGTTATTTGGGCGGTCGGTGGTCTAGTGGAGAGACTTGTCACCAATGCGAGAGGTCAGGGGTTTGAGTCCCACTCAGGGCAAAGAATTTTTCCTTCTCGTATGTGGCACCGTTCATTCGGGCCGATCGTCGGGGGTTTTCTCCGGGTACTCCGGCTTCCTCCCCCTCTGCTTTGGAATTGTTCAGCCCACCAAATTAAAAAAATAAATGCAATTCTAAATTCCGAAATTTAACTAGCTGAGCTGACCCTTCGCACCATGTGATTGTAATCTGTTTACGTCCAGTGTGTGTGTGAGAGAATGCGTGTGATTCATGTGAGCGTGCGTGTTGGGTTCAGTTCGCGGCGCTTTGAGCCGATTCATGAAATTGGGTAAAGCGCCTATACAATATTCATTATTATTATTATTATTATTTGGTTGCGGACTGAGGACCAGGTAGACAGCACTGATTGGTTGCTATTTTTAGAAGCATTGTCTAGTCCGAGTCTATTCAGGAATGGACTGTAAGCTGAAAGAAAGTCATATTTCTCTAATATTAGAAGCCACAAAGTCACAAGAATGGTCACAATGGCCTAATGAAACATCCTTCTATCTGGCAGACAGCATAGAGCGTTGAAAGCGACAGGTTTCCATCTCTTCGGCATTACCAGCATAGAGGTTGTAATGTTTTACTGTGACTGATGTCTCTGCACATAGTTCATTTTATTTGTGATGTTTCTGGTTTTTTTTGTTTTTTTTTAGAAACAAGTATTTCTTCCACCTGACCGCCGGATAGAGGAGCTGGAAGAGAAGCAGCTGGAGATGGAGCGAGCGTTCGAGGACATGTACATGCATCAGATTAGTGAGTCTTTTCTTGGTTCCCCATACATAGCAGGGTTCAAAACACACAGGTACCTGTGTGCAAAAGCTTGCTCCTCTTGGTCCTAGCATTGGCTCAAGAATGTTCATAATGCACCCTTCTCTTTCGCTCTAACATTTTCCCCTGTATTCTTACATCGGTCAACAAACTGGATAATGATAATGAGTATTGTATAGGCGCTATACCCAATTTCATGGATCGGCTCAAAGCGCCGCGAACTGAACCCAACACGCACGCTCACGTGAGTCACACGCATTCTCTCACACAGTGGACATAAACACATTACAATCACGTGGTGCAAAGGGCCAGCTCAGCTATTTAAATTTTGGAATTTAGCATTGCATTTATTTTTTAATTTTTGTGGGCTAAACATTTCCAAAGCAGAGGGGGAGGAAGCCAGAGTACCCGGAGAGAACCCCCGATGATCGGCCCGAATGAACGGTGCCACATATGAGAAGGAAACATTCTTTGCCCCGAGTGAGGCTCGAACCCCTGACCTCTCAGTCTCACATTGATGACAAGTCTCTTAACCACTAGACCACCGACCGCCTGATGAAAATCATGCCAAAATGCACCAAATTGCACAGATTTTAGTCTAATTTTTACACAAATTCAGGGGGAGCATGCCTCCTGGACACCCCTAGCAGTAGCATAGCAGATTGTGTTCCTGGCTTTGCCACTGTGTCGCTAAATGTTGCACACTTTTTCTCCTTTGAGATCATTTTAAGCCCTGAACCATGGCTATATATTCATCTGGCTACTCCAGATCGATGTCTGTTTTATACTCTGTCTTTTTTTTCCCCCCATTGCAGATCTGTCTGGGAATTTGTCCTTGACGCTTGACCCCAACCCCGTGTCAGCATCACCAGGAGAAGATGACAAGGGTGGTACTCCTGCGAGTGAGGGCTCACCAACTGTCTTGCCCACCCTGCCGCCTCTCAACCCGGCACTGAGAGAATTAACCAACATATCTCGCACACAAGGACAGCCACCCCAGCAAGGAAAACCGGGTAAGTGCATTGCGGATGGATAACTCTTCCTAAACCAGCGTGACTCGCACAGGGCGTCATATTCACGTCAGGCATAGTCTCTTTGTTGTTTTCAAAGCAGGAGAGATGTACATGTGCATTCAGTTGCTGGTAAACAAATACATCAGTTGTAGTGGAGGTGTATGGGGTGGTAGAGGATTTTGGCCCGAATTTGGGTGAAAGGGAGCCCGAGGCGTTATAAGACACTAAGAGTTAATGTATTTTTGTGTACAGAAACAGTGCTAAAGAAGCTGTTGAACAGAATCAAGGAGCAACGAAGTGAAGTGGAGGCTGAGAAATCCCAACAGGCGGACGCTGGCCCTGAGGCTAAGGGTAAGTCAGTCAAGTCTGTCTTGTTTGCGCCCATGTCCCGTCACAAAAGTAATTGCTGTTGTTTTTCCAGCAGTAATGATTAAACTTTGGCTGTTTTTTTGTTTTTGTTTTTTTGTTTTTTTTCCCACCAAATGTTAGTGCATTTACTTGTTCGGTCTCCCCCCCCCCCCCCCCCCCCCCCCCCCCCCCCACACACACACACACACACTCTCCCACCCCCTTTGGGCGACCTCATCCCTTGTTTTCTTTCTAAAGTTTTTGAAAGGGGCTGCATCTACTTTCCATTCTTCCTGTCAGTTTTCAGTTTTTCTAATCTGTTTCAAAACTTGCAAAAAGATTTTAGTTTTCCCATGACCTGAATCATTACATTTCAATGTCGGTAGCAAGTCGCTTGTTCATGTTTGCATTTTCACCAGTTTCACTCTGCGAGGAAGGCACATAAGAACTGTCCTATGATTTTGTAATTGTGCATCTATTATTCAGTCACAGACTCCAGGCGGCAGCAAAGTGACCGTGTGACATCATCACGGGGCAGAGCTTCCGCTAAAGGACCGAGGGCGCCTTCCCCTGTCCAACCTGATCCGTTGCTTGACCTCTCACCCCTCAGGGCTGCCGGAAATCAGAAGCCACAGCGAAGTGCAGTGCAGGTTAGTGTTTCTGAACCTAGATCTAAAATCCGTTTGTGGAATGATGATTTTTCCACAAACGGATTTTAGATCTAGCTGATTTCTAGAAAGACTGAGACAAAATATTGGCCACCTGGAAATGAAAATGATTTTATGAAATGCAGAAAATGGAGTTACAGCAGTAGTATTTCCAGGCAACGAAATTTTGAACACTGGATTTTGATATGTGTGGTTCTGGTTGCTGTAAATGATAACACATGTCAAGCAACCCCCCCCCCCCCCCCAAAAAAAAAAAAAAGTTTGCGCAAAAACTTGCTTCATCAAGGATCGTGCTGAAAACTGAAATAGCGCAGGATGGCTTCTTTCTTGTAAAAAAAAAAGCTGCTGCCTGTTATTGCTAGAGAAAAATTTACTAAAATGCTTCAAGCAATCCTACTGCGTCTGGTCTCTGTTATTTGTTGTTGTTTTGTTTGTTTGTTTGTTTTTTTAGACTGTTAATAGTTACTCTTTATGGTAGATTACTTGCATATATTTTTTTTCTGTACTAACAACAGAGAGAGGAGGAGGTTGAGATGACGGATGCTACAGACGACAGTGAGGCATGTTTCCTGGATCGTCTGAAGGGCCGACTGGATGCTATCGAGTAAGTTGCAGTTATCAGCACATGTGTCTTTTTTATTTATTTATTTTGTTTGTTTGTTTGTTTTGTTATCGTTTATGTTAGGTTTTTGGCCAGATTGCTTTCTTTTGCTTAAAAGTGGTCAAACTCAAATTTGGTGTTAAACAGTTGGACGTCAAGTCTCTTTCTTTTATCACTGATTCATTATCTGGGTTTTTTTTGTTTTTGTTTTTTTTTGGGGTGTGTTTGAATATATGGGTGGGGGGTAACCATGCACTTTTTTGTTTTGTTTGTACATATGCGCTGCTTTCCTAATCAAAACCAAATCATTTGGAATGTTTTTTTTGTTGTTTGTTTGTACATGTATTGCTTAATGTAGGAGGTTTTAAGAATTGTTGTTTAGGCCTAAGAACTAAATTTTGTGGTATATTCACAGCGCACAAAAGGAGTACCTGGACCAAAGGATGAAACAGCATCAGCAGCAACATCAGCAGCAGCAGCAGCAACGTTACACAGCCTTCAGCGGCGCAGCAGCATCTCAACCACTGCAGCAGCCCTTTGAACTCGCATCACAGCCGCTACCGACAAGCAGCCAGCATACCCTCACCAAGACATCCACAGCTTTGGCTGCCCCAGTGTTGCTTCAGACCGCAGACCTGGTGAGGGAGCGAGATCGTGCTTTGAACGTCCAGCGTGAACAACTTGCCGCACCGTCTAGCTCTGTGCCCTACACAGTAAACATTCAGCGTGAGGACTCTGCTGCTGTGTCTAGGTCTGTTCCCTGCACCTTGTCCCAGCCGGTGCCAGAGACGGGCAGGCAGATGGGAAGCACTGCCATGACAGCCGGCTCCAGAACCAACCTGCTTGGACCTGTCGGGGACGGATTTCCGTCGGCGGCATCTGGTCCTGGATTTGTGCTGCCCGGGCGAGACCGGGGTCACATTGGAGTGCCAGGTTTACCAACATTTTCAGCACAAGCCACTGCAGCAGTTAATATACCTCAGTCTGCAGGATTGAACCAACCATTCTCTGGGCTGGGCTATCGATCTGCCAGTCAGTTGCCAGCAAGTTCTGGCTACCCGCCGATGGCTGTGGGTGATGGTCAGTTTTCTGCCAGCGCTAACCGTCCTGCTGGCTTGACACAAGCGTACTCTGGTGCAGGCCTGGGATTGGGCACTTTGAGGGGTGGGCTTTCTTCCTCACTAGGGCCGACCAGTATGAATGGATTAGGTGGTAGTATGGGGCAGGTCAGCGTGCCTGGTGGGACAGGATATCCTGGGCTGTCAGCTAGTGCTGGCGTTCCTCCCTCCCGTCCAAGCGTTCCCATGTCCAGTGTAGGTCTGACAGCACCAGGAGGGGTTGCTGTCTCTGGCTTGACCGCAACTCATCCCCTTGGGTCCAGCATGCCTTTGCCATCCATGACGTCACAGCTGACAGGGAGACAGTTCCAGCCTCTGAGCACCTCACTGTCTTCATCCCAGATAGGTAGAGGTCTAGGTACCAGTTTGGCTGACACTGGAGACCAACCTGCAGCTGGATTAACATCAGTACACCAGCAGGGGGCAGGCGCCGAAAGGGCGGAGATGGTGTATAGCTCTCTCGCTGCACGCCTGGCATCCGGACTTCGTGAGGAAGATCGCCTGAAGCACGTGAGAGAGTACCAACGCCAGCTGGTAGAAAAACACGAGCAGCGGATGAAGGCTTTGGCGGACGCGCGGGCGAAGATCGAAAACCGGCAGACGGACACAGGAGTGCAGTCGGTGTCACAAAGCCTTCTGTCGACGTCCGGACAGGGAGTCAATGATCCAGCCACTCTTGTTCCATACACACTGCGCACGTCAGCCTTGCCGGCAGAATCGTTCTCGTCAAGTGCCCTGCCGAGGTCGTCAGTTGTGTCAGGAGGTGAGGACGTTTCCTCGACAACCAGGGAGCCCATCCTCGCGGGTTCGTTCGGCATGAGCGTGTCCGGGGACTCGAGATGGCAGCAGTTAAACCAGGAGAAGAAGTCGGGCGTGCCAGTCACCGCCGCTGCTGACTGGGGTGACCGAGGAGCAACTGCCGCTAGCAAACTGGACAGCGTCAGGAAGTCGCTGCCTTTCGACAACCCTGATGAAACCCTGCACAGGGAGGACGCGGATGGAGAGGCCGGGGACACGGATGGAGTGTCGTTGGCGGACGACTCCCACATCTCATCGTCAACAGACAGAGGGAGTCCAGCGCTGGGCAGCCGCTCCTACAAGTCCTCAGGGTCGGGTCACTCAGGGTCGCTGGGGTCGGGCATGTCGGGAGGGTCCATCTCGGGCTCGTCCCTCGTGGCTCGGGCGGAAGAAAAACGAATCAGTTTTGAGCAGCGGCAGAGGGAGCTGCAGGACCAGCTGGCCGAAATCCAGCGCCAGAAAGACTTGCTGCTGCAGCGTTACCACGGTAACCAGGAAAGAGTATCTGCCCAAGAGGAGAGCGTTAGGAGCAAGCTTCGTGCAGCGCAAGCAGCCACATCATCCGTTGCTGGTGGTTCGGCCTTGACGAGACCCCAACCGACAGGATCAGCAAGGGCTTTTGGCTTGACCTCTGACCTGCCTTCATCAGGTCCTTCCATGGAGCTAGAGGAAGGGTCGCTGTCGTCAGAGCGTCTGTCCCAGAGACCAGGGGTTCGAAGCTGGGCTATGGAGCTAGAGGAGTTCTCGGCGACCCAGGACAAATCTGGGGACAGGTCAAGCAGGACGCCAGGCGATCTGACGCTGGAAGAGATCAGCATAACGTCCGAGCGGGAGTGGAGCGGTGGCAGGCGAGCTCGTGATGGGGATAGGTCAGGGGAGACGGAGCAGCGACCCACCTCCAGTCTCAGCAGCCTTCAGGAAGCGTCCTTCGGGAACGGAATGAACTCTGCACGGAGTCTCTCAGTGGAAGAGTTGTCTCCATTCAGCTTGACCGCAGTCAGCAACGAGAACTTGGCTCCTGCACTAACATCCTACACTGGGGCTCAGAGCCAGAGCAGCCAAGACAGGGTGGCGTCAGCTCGGAGCAGCACCGAGGTCGAGAACATGCTGCAAGAGCTTGCCAGGGCCGGGTCTGTGGGCGCGGGGATCTCGTGGTCCAGTCTCTTCACGTCAGGGCAGTCCGTGCTGCAGGAAGATCCAAACCAGAATGGCGGCAGTGCGGACGACTTCACCAGGCTTCCCCCTCCGCCCACTCGCCAGCCCATCCCGGTGACACAGTACGAGCCGCACGAGCTGAGCACCATCCTGGAAGTGGACACGCCACAGACAGGCAGCAAAACGATCACAGCAACAGGAGGCTCGCCGTCTACCACACGACAAGCACCAGGAGCAGCGGTTGGTTCTGAAACAGCTGGAGGGTCAGAGAAGACAGGTGCTCGCAGGTTCATCGACTTCGGGAAGCACGGCACGACCACAGCACCAGACGATGACAAGGCCTCAGAGTCGAAATTCTCCGCCAGCGGGTCGTCGGCAAGTTCTGACGTCCGCAGCGTCATCGAAGTCATCCGGCCGGGCATGCTCAGAACCTCGGCGACCAGGGCTGGAGTGGAGATGGAAAGAGCGGACCCTGGGCTGAACGAAAAAGGGGATTTCCGCATCGCTACATCCGGTTTTGTTTCACTTCAACAGCAGCAAGGGCAGAGCGTCTCCAACCCGAAACCAAATCTCAGTCTATTGTCCTCCTTCCAGCCCAGAGACACAGAAGCATTGCCAGGTTCTCATGACACGTCCCAAGCTTCCAGCGCGCGCGGGTTCCATCCCCTGAACCTGACCCTTGATTCCCTCACCTCTCGCTCCCTGTCCATGGAGGACTCGCGCGCGAGGCGTTTCCTGGATTTCAGCGACACCGAGTCCGCAGCTGTTGGCACTACTACAGCTGGTGCTGGCAGCGAGGGAGGTGGAGGCCGAGGTCAGCCAGCGGACGAGGTGTTGCGACAGGCCCGCAAGTTTAACCAGGACCTGATGGCCGCTATCCAGCAGCAGGCTGCTGACGTCTTTGACCAGTCTAGTCAGTCCACGCTGTCAGTGTCGCACAGCGCTGCTGATGCCAGCCACGGCTCAGGGCTGTCTCAACGCTAGATTTCCAATACAGTATAGGGCTGGAAATACAGCAGTGGTGTCTGCCATTGGGAAGGTACAAAAGAAAGTCAAGATCCCGCGTGTAATAGAATATTATACGATCGCGAAAGCTAAGACAACCAGCATTTCAGCAGGATGATGTGCACTGGGAGGAATTTAACAATCACACTCACACACTGTGCGTAAAGGGGATGCAAAACTGTCCACAAATCAGCTTCTTTTTTCTCTTTTTTTTTTTCTAGTTCTTTTAAGAACTGAGTGCGGATAGCTTGCACAGAAAGTTGATTTGAAAAATGTAAAGAAAAAAAAGGGGGGGGGGGAGGGGGGTCTAGTATCAGTATTTTGCATAAAGTTAATTTTCATAGTGCCCCACTCAATTTGCATGCAGTTTGTTGAATACCACTTATGTATTGCTGAATCTGTGATAATTTCTGTCTGTAGTTTTGTGTACAGTCGTTCACTGGTATGCTATATCACTGCATGATGTATAAACTGAAATTCCTACGTGTATATGCAAAATATGGCTGTATAGCTCATGGTGTGTACTGACACAAAGGTATACATGTAATTGTAGATTTTTCATTTACCCATTTATTACTGCTCCAAAAGATACCCTGAGGCTGTCTACAACCCATGTTCAACCCGAGTTGACCTCGACTCGTGTATTGTAGACTCAGAAGTCAATAGCGTTTACATTGCATTCTCTGCAAGTCCAACCCTGACAATGACGTAGGAAAACGTACGTCATGCATTGACGAAAGCATCATTATCATGACGCCAGCTGCATGTTTAGATCTGAAATGCGAGTTGGCCCTGGACGCGGGTTCTACCCTGGTCCGTAGCAGGATTGAACCTGGGTCGCTTTTAACCACGGTTGGTTACATTACTTAAATTTAGCCCAGAAAAAATAGCAAGTGTACACAGCCTCTCTGTATATATGGAGATTGATACCAATTGGCATTTGACTCGCTCACAAGTTTGCATGGAATTTTAATGGATTAGAAATTACTAGTAGACGTTCATATCATATTACATGTTATTAGTATCTTGCCTCAGTCACATTATTTGAACAGGCACTGTATATATAATATAATTATATTTCTGTCCAAATTATTAAATTACTTAAGGGCCAACAGTCATGTAGCTCAAATATGTCAGTGCTTGTTTTTAAAACTGTTTGATTGACATATTTTTAAGTTTTTTACATTTCCTTATATGTATTGCAATGTGCAGTGTTGACAGTTTCATTAAAAAAGAAAGCAAATCTGAGTAGGAAACTTTATTTTCAGTGACAAGACATTTTCCGTGTACGTACTGTAGAGCAAAGTTACCATGTTGAGATGATTGTAAGATTCTGTATGGATAAATTTCTGAGAATTGAAAGAGCTTCCTTTTATTTTTCTCAGCGGTGTGTGTGTGTGTGTGTGTGTGTGTGTGTGTGTGTGTGTGTGTGTGTGTGTGTGTGTGTGTGTGTGTGCAAGAGAAAGAAGAACAAACAGTGCACAAGGTGAAAGATTGTAGATCTCTCACACACACACACACACACACACACACACACACACACACAAGCTCCAGAAAGAAACTGACTTCATAAATTCGGTGAAGGTCAGTCTGGCGGAACTTTCTTCTCGGAGGCCGGTGTGAAACGGGAGCGGTGAAATGAACATTAAAATGATTGCATTATCCGTACCTAAGCCTTTCCAGATGCCGACCTGTCTGCACACTGCTAACTCAGTGGTGAACCGCTATAGAGCTGGGTTCGCTCGCTGCCGGGGTAATGAGTAGTAAAGCAACATCTCTTTTCATCCCGTTAATCATCTTGGTCTTGATTTACTTCGGCTATTCTCGCTCTTCTATCCCCCCCCCTCCCCTTTTAGAAACTGAATGTTTGACTATAATTCTTGACCACGTGTCGAAAACAAATCGACGGATGTAGATAAGCTATCGTGAAGTGGGGTTTGTCTCACACACATACACACACACACACACACACACACACACACACACACACACACACACATACACACACACGGCATTTCTCGTGGAAGCCGTTCTGGCGGCCCCGCCCCCCCCCCCCCCCTCTCTCTCTCTCTCTCTCTCTCTCTCCTCTTCTTCTTCTTCTTCTCTGCTGGAATATCAGTGGCAAAGCGTTGAGCTCGGGTCGTGAGTTCGGATCCTGAAAAATCCCGGCCAGCAGGCTTTCAAGTTCTTCAAGTCGTTGTCACGTCATTAAGATAAGCCTCATTTTAGCCCGAGTGGAAACTGTGACTTTAAGACGTCAAACAAAGAAACCAGCTAACACTTGAAAATCTTCTCCCCCTTGATCAGAGGTGTTGACACACCGAGAGAAAAGTAAAATTCAACACACGTCAAGTTTTGACGGGATACCTGTTCGCTTTCAGATATGTCAGGGTGCTGACGAAAAACAGAAAGTTTCAACACTGAAGAGGCAAACTACCATGCTAGCCTTACCCGGAAAAAAGACTTAAGCGCCATAGAGTTGATAAACACCTAAAACCTTTTTCTTGATTACGATTGCATGCTGTCAAGCTTCTACACTCTCCCCGCTCTCTCTTCATCTTCTGGAGAAAAGGACTTTAGCGCCATGGATTTTACAAGCGCTTAGCCCCTTTTTCATAGTTCGGTTGCATGCTGCCAAGGTGCTACAGTGTTTCGTTGGTCTTGTCTTCATCATTCCAGTCCAGTGCCTGTGAACCGAACAGCACGTGCAATGTTGGGGGCGCGTATGGCTGCTTACGTGGATGGGACTGGACAGCCGAGTGGTCTGAACAAAATCATACGCTTGGCTTGTGTCCATCACGTTTCTCACACACAGGCGCCTGCAATTTCCCCGGACTCTCGTACTCTTTTCTGCACTCTTTAAGCCTACGGCAGACGCTGCGGGCTTGCGGAGCCTTTGCACGCTGGTCGAACGGCTTTTCTGTTCACGCACTAGGAGCGTGCAGTGAGCGAGCTGCGCTGCCGGCCTGGCGCTGGACAATAATAATAATAATAATGAGTATTGTATAGGCGCTTTACCCAATTTCACGAATCGGCTCAAAGCGCCGTGAACTGAACCAACAACGCACGCTCACGTGAATCACACGCATTCTCTCACTGACACACTGGACATAAACACATTACAATCACGTGGTGCGAAGGGTCAGCTCAGCTATTTGAAGTTCGGAATTTAGAATTGCATTTATTCTTCAAATTTGTTGGGCTGAACATTTCCAAAGCAGAGGGAGGGGAGGAAGCCGGAGAGAACCCCCGACGATCGGCCCGAATGAACGGTGCCACATACGGGAAGGAAAATTTAAAAAAAAATTTGCCCCGAGTGGGACTCCATCCCCCGACCTCTCGCATTGGTGACAAGTCTCTTAACCACTAGACCACCGACCGCCCCACAATACACAAAGAGCGATAGCGCGCGGTCGGCGATTGACTGGGGTGGCGAGGAAAAAAATAGGACCGTGTTCTATTCACTGGCGAGCCGACGGCGGGGCGTTTCAGGGCCCCTTGCGATTCGATTTAATTGGATGGGAGTGTATTTTGATGCGCTAGGAGCGTGTTGTGTAGAGCGTTTTATTCAATAGGAGAATATGGCGTTTTCCTTGATATCAGCATCTATCGCGTGTAGCCGAAGCCAGCTCACAGCCTGTCCTGTGCCTGTGAGGTCTGACTCTCATCAGCGTGCTGTCTACATTTACCGGGAGGACTACGGAGATTCTCTTCGCATAGAGCGCGTGTGAAGTTTAGTAACTTGATGGATAGAGAGAACGGTCGGAGAGTGTGTTGTTGACTCTGAAACCTGCTCTGTACTCCTCAGTGATCACCTGCAGCGGTCAGCCAAGATGAGGCGTGTGCAGATTGTGCTAGTCATGTGTGTGTATGTCCTGATGCTGTGCTGTTGGTCGGAGAGTACGGGCGAGCTTTTGGCGCAGACACAGAGAACACAAATCAGGTCAGTGGTCATATATCTCTCTCTCTCTCTCAGAGCGTTGGACTTTCAATGCTCGTGTCGTGAGTTCGTATCCCGGCTGGGGCCAAATTTTGTGCTGGCTTTTTCATCGTTGCCCCGTCTTTGATATCACCGGTATGTGGTGGAAAAGGACGTTAAACCCCCAAACACACCCTCTCTCTCTCTCTCTCTCTCTCTCTCTCTCTCTCTCTCTCTCTGTGACATCTTTAAAGTAGTTTCTCTTTTCTGGAACTTCATTGTGGAATTCACTTCCTATTCATGTTAGGCACAGTTAGTCACTCTTCTCGTTTAAAAACAACCTTTTTAAATATCTGTTAGCCAACAAATCACCGATAATGATTTTTTAAACAGTTAGTTAGTTGGTTAGTTAGTTAGTTAGTTAGTTAGTTAGTTAGTCAAGGATTTCCGACGCGCAAGCTACAAAAAAGTAGATACCATAATTATCATATATCATATATATATACTATACATTCACACCTACTGCTAGTCCATGCATGCGGTACAGAAAGTTTTCTCTCTCTCTCTCTCTCTCTCTCTCTCTCTCTCTGTGCGCGCGCGCGCGCGTGCGTGCGTGCGTGCGTGCGCGAATGGTCATTCTTTGGGTCATCTTTCGGCGATAGGTCGTCATAATATCGATGTTGCTTCCTCCATGATTATGATCTATGCGTATGCATCAAACACCAAATTATAACCGATAGTTGTATCAGTAACCTACTGATGTGCACGTTGCAGAGGCCCACACGTGTGTGGCTCAAAGAGAGACCGCTGTTGCTTTGGGTGGAAGCTGAACCCATTACATGGACTCTGCACAACGGGTGAGCAATGCTTGTGAGTCAACTGATCTTGAGTAATGACTAAGCCCGCTCAGTGTATAGGTAACACAGAGAGAGAGAGAGAGAGAGAGAGAGAGAGAGAGAGAGAGAGAGAGAGATGCACGAATGAATTTATTGTGTTTTCGATAGCATTGTCAACACTGGCAAGGCAGGAGTAACATTTCATGCTCGTTAAACTTTCGTTCGTCACAAGCAAGGTGGGTGGGTATTTGGGAGTTTAACGTCCTTTTCCACCACGTATGGGTGATATCAAAGACGAGGCAACGAGAAAAAGACCAGCAAAAATCTTTGGTCCCAGCCGGTATTCGAACTCACGACCGGAGCATTGAAAGTTCAACGGACAATAGGGATCTTTAGTAACAGGATGAGTGTTTCAGTAGTTATCTCTCAACAGCCCATGTAAAACTCACAATTTTAATTAAAATCTTCACATCACTAGGAGCCACTTCAAGCCACTATTATGTAATCTGCAGCGGTCTCGGGCCTAGCGGGGAGCCGGGATGGCCGAATGGTAGAACGTTGGACTCCCAATGCTCGGGTCGTGAGTTCGAGTCCCGGCTGGGGCCAAATATTTGTGCTGGCCTTTTTCTCGTTGTCCCGTCTTTGATATCACCCTTACGTGGTGGAAGAGAACGTTAAACTCCCAAACACCCACCCCACCCTCTCGGGCCTAGCGGGAAGGCCATGACTTGCGTGATATTGGTGGCTTGAAAGTGGCTCCTACTGGTGTGCGGTGGCTTGTGTTCTTCTTAACCAGTCTTATCATGCAGCGGGCAGCGGGTGAACGGGCTTGAGCTCTCAAGAGTTATGCTGTACACTTGACAAACCGGTTTAGTATAATAATAATAATAAGTAGTAGTAGTAGTAGTAGTAGTAGTAGTAGTAGTAATGGTAGTAGTAGTAAAAAGTATGGGATGATGATGATGATGATGATGATTGCTTCAGCCGTGTGCCGGAGCGGTTGTGGGGAGGGTGTGTGTTCCCGCCCTGATGCCTGCTGGTGTCCCGGCCGCTACTTCAGCCGTTCTTGTGACCATAGCAACCTGACCAGCACGAGTACCACCCCGACACCGGGTAAGACTGTTGGGTAGGGTGGGGTTGGGTGTTGGGTGATGGGAGGAGGGGGAGGGGGGAGGGGAGGAGGGAGATTTTGTTTTGTCTGGTGGATTTGTGCCCCATCGATGAGTGCATCCTTGCCGTTGGAGATGGGGCTTGCGTGTCTCCATGACCCCGAGAGCTATGCCGGCGGGAGATTCGTCTCCTGGTAGGGCCACCCATGCTGGACAGGTCGAAGGGTAGAGGCCAGACGAAGCGCACTCACTGGTCCTCCAGGTTGGGGGTTTGAGTAGGGCTAACAACCCAACTCTTTAAAAACAAAACCTGTTACAGAAACTACAACCACAGATCTACAACGCAACTTGGTCCAGGAAGAGTCCTCTCTAGTAGAGCTCATGACGCGAGCTGGTGAAAGCCCTCAGGAAGCCAGTGCGCCGACTACTCTTCTGACGGCCAAGACCAAAGCCAGGATAGGGACCTGGAACATCCGAACCCTATACGAAACAGGAAAGACAGCACAAGTGAGTCAAGAAATGCATAGATACAATCTGAAGCTGCTCGGCCTATGTGAGACAAGATGGACAGGAACAGGACGCACTCGACTCACCTCCGGAGACACCATCCTCTACTCCGGACACGAAGACGGCCAACCACACATGCACGGAGTAGCGTTGCTGATGACACCTGAAGCAACACAAGCACTATTGTCCTGGGAACCAGTGTCACCAAGGATCCTGAGCGCCAGATTCAACTCGAAGGGCAGGAAAGTCACCATCCTCCAGTGCTACGCTCCCACCAACATGGCGGATGAGGAAGAAAAGGAGAACTTCTACGAGCAGCTCCAAGCCGTCCTCGACAAAGCACCGAGAAGAGACCTGAAGATCCTCATGGGAGACCTCAACGCCAAAGTGGGCACCGACAACACAGACAGAGAACTCATCATGGGCAAACACGGAACAGGGACACAGAACGAGAACGGAGAGCTCTTCACAGAATTCTGCACCACCAACGACCTGGTCATCGGAGGCACCATATTCCCCCACAAGACCATCCACAAAACCACCTGGACATCACCGGACGGAAGAACTGTAAACCAGATCGACCACATCACCATCGGCAGGAAGTGGCGAAGAAGCTTGCTGGACGTCCGAGCAAAGCGGGGAGCTGATGCAGCCTCAGACCATCACCTCGTCATTGCAGCGATCAAGATCAAGCTGAAGGCCTACAGAGACCAGGCGGACAGACCATCCCACAAGTACAACGTGCACAGTCTGAAGGAGAGCGTCAAGACCAACGCCTTCAGATGTGAGCTGAGGAACAGATTCAGCGCTCTCGACACACTACCTGAAGAGACAATCGAGGAGCACTGGCACGACCTGCGAGAAACCTGGACAGCAACATGCAGGGAAGTGCTGGGAAAGAAGACGAGACAACACAAAGAGTGGCTTACATCTGACACCTGGGACCTCATCACAGAGAGGAAACGCCTGAAAGACCTGATCAACCACACTGACGACCAAGACGACAAGCGCGACCTGCAGGCTCAATACTGGGACGTCAACCGGCAGGTCAAGAGGAGCGCAAGGAACGACAAGAGGAACTTCATCAACGACCTCACAGAAGAAGCAGAAACAGCAGCAGGACAACGGAACATGAAACGGCTCTACGAAATAACAAGGACACTCTCTGGGAAAAATAACAACCCCACCAGACAAGTCAAAGACAAGAACGGACAAATCATCACCAAAGAGGAAGACCAAAGGACAAGGTGGGCTGAACACTTTAAGGAAACGCTCAACAGGCCTCCACCACCAGTCCCACCAGACATACCACCGGCAGCCCAGCTGCTCGACATCAGCACCAACCCCCCTACCAAGACCGAGATCATCAAAGCCATCAAGTCCCTCAAGTCTGGCAAAGCAGCAGGCCCTGACGGCATACCACCAGAAGCCCTCAAGGCCGACATCCAGACCTCCACCGACATGCTGCACCCGCTCCTGAGGAAGATCTGGGAGAGCGAGAGCGTGCCACAAGACTGGAAGAAGGGACACCTGATAAAGCTGCCAAAGAAAGGGGACCTCTCATCCTGTAGCAACTGGCGAGGCATCATGCTCCTGTCCATACCAGGGAAGGTTCTCACCAGGACCATCCTGGAGAGGCTGAAGACCGCGCTGGACAAGACACTCCGGGAGGAACAGGCAGGATTCCGCAACGACCGATCCTGCACTGATCACATAGCCACGATGAGGATCATCATCGAGCAGTCCCTGGAGTGGCAGACCCCCCTGTACAGCACCTTCGTTGACTTCCAGAAGGCGTTCGACAGTGTTGACAGGGAGGTCATCTGGAAGCTGATGTCTCACTACGGTTTTCCACCAAAGTTTGTCAACATCATCCGACAGCTGTACGAAGATGCCACCTGCCAGATAATCCACGACGGGAAACTGACAGAACCATTCACAGTACGGACCGGCGTTCGTCAAGGCTGCATCCTCTCACCCACAATCTTCCTGATGGTGGTCGACTGGGTCATGAGGCAAGCCACCGACGGTAAGAGGACAGGGATCCAGTGGACCTTCAGCAAACAGCTCGAGGACCTGGATTTCGCGGACGACATCGCCCTCCTCTCCCACAAGCAACAAGATGCGCAGGAGAAGCTGAACAGAGTCGCCGAAGAAGCTGAGAAGACCGGCCTCAAGATCAACATCAGCAAGACCGAAGTCATGAGAGTCAACCACAAACAGCACGACCCCATCCAGCTGCACCAGGAAGACATCAAAGAGGTGGACAAGTTCATCTACCTCGGCAGCGTTGTCAGCAAGGATGGAGGAACGGACGAAGACATCAAGAGCCGCACCAACAAAGCCAGACATGCCTTTCGCACTCTGCGCCCCATCTGGAGATCCACAGCCCTCTCCCTGCGAAACAAGATCCGGATCTTCAACTCAAATGTGAAGTCGGTCCTACTCTATGGCTCGGAGACATGGCGCACCACCAAGACAGGCTCCCACAGGCTGCAAACCTTCATCAACAGATGCCTCCGCAACATTCTCAACATCAGATACCCACTGGTGATCACCAACCAAGACCTCTGGGAGCGAACAAGACAGGTCCCCATCGAGCAGGAGATCAAGAAAAGGAAATGGGGATGGATCGGACACACTTTGCGAAAGCCAACATCAAATGTCACCAGGCAGTCCCTTGATTGGAACCCCCAGGGAAAGCGCAAAGTGGGCCGACCGAAGCAGACCTGGCGGAGGAGTACGGACGCTGAAGCCAAGGCCGCCGGAACGACGTGGGCCGAACTAAAGAGGGCGTCCCAGAACCGAGTGCGCTGGCGGAGTGTGGTTGCAGCCCTATGTTCCCCAGGGAATAAAGAGGACTAAACTAAACTAAACTAAACTGGTGGATTTGTGTGTAGGGGGCATGTGAGTTTAGTGCAATTCCATTTCTAGCTAAACAAAAACACCGAATAGAAATGCGATTTTAATAATAATAATAATAATAATGGTGATGATAATAATAATAATGATGATGATGATGATGATGATGATGATGGTGATAATATGGGTATGTAAGGGACGGTCAGTCGCCATGAGCAGGCTAAGTCCATCTTTGCTGAGCCAACTTATGTTCTGGAACAGTGCGCCTGTACGCTCGAAATACTCAATCTTGATTATTAGTACAGCTCTCCATGCGATACAATGTTGTTAACACTTTGTGCGAGCAGTCGGAAATTCAAATTTTACAGTTGTTGTCACACTACCGGAGCACTCAGTCTGGTCGCCGCGTCATCGAGTACGCTTCTGTTGGCTCAGTGCCAGCATTACACACACTGTCACTGTCCAGGTGTCTAAGGTGTGATGATAGTGTTCTGAAAACAGCTCAGAACGACCTTTGAACATAAAAATGGTATCATTAGCTCCTTTAAGTCTTCGTATAATTTCTTTTGACTTACAATTTATCTTGCGACTACTTTCAGAGCCGACAATTCAGCGAAGCGCACGTATCCACAATAGACAAGGTTCACCACCCCGCCGACAAAATGACGTGGGCCAGACGTCATCACAGCGGTCTGCAAATCACCACCAGAGATTCAGTTACCGTCAGTGGGTTTCTAGACGAATGCGTCACTCGTCACGACGAAGATTTCGTCACCCCAGTCTATGGACGATCCACAGAAAGCCTGTTGTCTCATCATCCAGCACAGGGCGACATTTTGGTAAGGTGGAAAGTATGGATCCAGCTACAGGGACGGAAAATCTACCGTACAGACGTCCTGATAAAAGTTTCAGGAACAACAGTGATGTGAGGATGTCGCAGGAAAACCGTGAAATGGGCTCTGAAAACAGAACTACTGTCATCGGAAGCAGACAGGATGTTAAAAGGAACGAATTTAACAACTCAAAAAATGACAATACAAAAATGTCAAAGTTTCACACAGGTGCCATGACAAGCAACCGGGATGGAAGTCGAGAACAGCCACATCCACTCCCAAACGGCGTTTCAAAAAATTCACACAGAGACAATAGAAACGAAAGAGTAACGACGAAGACTGAAAGACTGTCTGGAAACCGACAATATTCCCGGAGATTGTCTCCCGCTTCGGAGACTCAAAGTGAAAGCGGTTTGAGAAACGAATTCCAGTCTGACGCCCCAGCAAACGAAGCGACCAACACAAACACTGCATCGTTGGAACCTGAGGATAAACTGACTAAAAAGTCTTCTTCAATGGAGAACGGAAAGCCGGATGCAGGTGATAACATCAGCAACAAGACTAGGGGATCTTCTGACAACGGGACACCAATGGAAGAAATGAGCCAAAGGCGTTTTAAAGCGCGGGTTAGTGAGAACCTTCGCTCGCAGTTGTCTGACCCAAGGATCCGAACCTTACTTCGTGCGCTTGGAGCGAGAAAGAGAAGAAAACCAAATCCTCCTACCGTAAGAACACGTCCAAAATCAGCTACCAATCCCGCCACGCAGCCCTCAACAGTTTCAACACGCGACAAAGGCGTCAACAGGCTAAACAGAAAACCTGGCTCTCCAACCGTCCGCTCACGTCCGAAATCAGACACAATGCCCCCTATGCAACCCTCTACAGTTTCAACGCGCGATGGAGGTGGCAACAACCAGCCGATATCACGCCGAACGAATAGCAAACCCACTGTGAAAGTAACGAACGATTTCTCGTCACGAAACCAAGGAGTGTCCCCAACGCCACTGGCAGTGGGACGAGATTCTGCCGAGGGTGACACAACAGGCTCAACCCGTAATAAAGATGCCAACAACAAGCCGATATCACACTCAGCGAATAGCGAACATGCTCGAAAAGAACCGAAGGTTTTTTCGCCACAAAACCAAGTAGAAGTGTCCACAGCACAGAGGGCAATAGGAGGAGATTCTGCCGAGGTGTATATCACGCAAAAAGAACTACCCGAGACCAGGGGAGAGAATCTCGCACAGAGAGATTCGAGTTACGTGGACGATACCACACAAAGCTCTTCTCTAGGAAAAGACCACATTAGGTCTTTATTTCCGGGTCATCAGATAATCGACCTAAACGTACGATACCGAAAGCGGATTCCGTCAATTCCAAAGTTCCAAATTCCAGGCCTCAATCCTATAACGCAAGAGAATGTTGCTGCCAGTACTGCGGATATTTCTGAGGTCGCTCCCGCCATAGGCACCCAAAGACCTACTCAACAGACAGTCTTTGCAAGGGCTGACAGTACTGCTACTACTACAACAGCTACTACACCTGCATCTCAGTCAAGTATGCTTTCCTCAGAATCCGTTTTAGAAGAGGTCTACAGACCGGGGGTAGTCGACCACGAGCGACCCTTCCTTGAGACGGATAGAAGTCAAACTGACAGTTCTCTGCCGGTTGAAAAGGAAAATCCAAACTTCAAAGAGTCTGAGTCAAGAACTGTGGTTGAAGAAGTGTACGGTCCTGTGAAAACAGATTCTAACAACCAGGCATCGTCAGAGGGAATTCCTACTCCGAAACACGAAGGACATACTTTATCCGAAGACACATCTCTTCAGGCAGCTTCGGATAAACCCAAAACTCTTCACGTAAACTTGGAATTTCTCGGCAAACCGACAACAGAGACCAAAGAAGGTTGTCGGGACGACCAGTGTAGGGATTCCTCTCTCGATGCAACACCTGAGACAGTTCCGGGAGGGCTTCGAGACAAGGATTTGAACCCCAGACCCCTTGAACCTTTGGAAGTGGAGTGTCCACCGGGCCACAGACGGGCACTAAGGAACGGATACATTGTATGCGAGGCTTTGAGAGCAACGTTCGCAAATATGACGGAGGATCAACTTTGCGGACCTGGTAGGACCATTTTTTATTTTCTTTTATTTTTATTCTGTTTGGCGTGTTCGGGGTTCATGGAGGGATGAGCGGTGGTCTAATCTTTAGCTCGTCGGACTTAGCTGCTGTCACGGCGATGAAGGGTTGGTTCGAGCCCAGGTCGAGCTTGTGATATGTGATACCGGTTTTTCCTGGCTACCGGGCTGCTCATCGGTGGTTTTTCTCCGGGTTATCCGGCTTTCCTCCCCCAGCAAAATAGAAAAATAGGATAGGTATTGGGTGGCGCTGCACCGCGGCGACGCGCTTCCCACGAGGGAAAGCGGCCAGAATTTCCCGAAAGGGACAATAAAGTTGTTAAGAAAGAGAAAAAGATCAGAAAGACGTGGACAATTCAAACAACTAGCTTTATTATCATCATTATTTTTGGTTGTTGTTGTTGTTGTTGTTGTTGTTGTTTTTGCTTGTTTTGTTTCTTACTTTGAAGGCCAGGTTCCAAAGAAAAAGAAATCGTCAGTTTCAGTTCATTCTGAAGCTTCTACCCAATTGCCATTCCCACTGTATGTGATATTATATTGATATGATGTTAATGACGACACTACGACAGGTGTACACTCTCACCCTGGTATGGTCTGGTACGATATGTAACGACATTAATAATGATTCGAACTGGAAACGGGGAAATTAAAGATCTGCAAACTCAACAAAAAGCCACTACAGTTGTATCAGTGTGTTTTTAAAAAAAAAATCCGACTGCGCAAAATGCACAGTCAACCCAGTCACAGTTACAAAGTTTTCAGCGTCCCTGAAACCCCAATAAAAGCCAAGGGCTGCCTGATTTCACAGCTCATTTTGCGTTTTGACATTGAGCGAGAAAGATCGCAGTGACTAGTCTTCTCGTGCAGCACACAACACCCGCTAGACGCTGTAGCGACGTGTCTCGCTCACTGACCAAAAGCACAATGGTGTCACTGCAAACTCACGCTCTAGTTTCAAAAGGGTCTCCGAAGCGCTGAAAACTCTGCTGATGTGACAGAGTTCACTGTGCATTTTGCAGAGTCGCTTTTTTAAAATACAAACTGTTTGCGGCTTTTTCTTGAGATTGCAGACCTTTAATGTAGCCATCGTTCGTCTCTTCCCCAGGCCAAGAGCTGGTGTCAATGCCCGGGGGTCGCGCCGACTGTGTGCAAGCCGTCCCTGGGCCCCGGGCCTGTGGAGAGGGCGAGGTTCTCTCGGAGGAAGGGGGGCGGAGGGTGTGTAAGCCCGTAACGACCGTCTCCGCGTGCCCAGAAGGTAACGCTGTCACTGTCCAGGTGTCTAAGTGGTGATAGATAACACGAAAACAGCTCCGAACGATCTGTAAGCGTAAGAATGGAAGCATTAGCCCCTTTGAAAAGTACTTATATGACTAATACTAACAAATAAATACAGAAATAGTATGATAATCATAATAATAAAGAAAGAAATAAAGAATGATAATGACAATACAACTGATAGCGACACACACACACACACACACACACACACACACACACACACACACACACACACACACACACACACACACACACACACGCACATGCACACCCTGATGCAGATACATGTATACAATTACAGACATTGCACTGAGCATAAGAATGATAACATTAGCTCCTTTAAAAAGTACCTAATAGTGCGCTTAATCTCGCAGCAAAGCAACTGATAGCGCTACAGACAGACAGACAGACAGACACACACACACACACACACACACACACACACACACACACACACACACACACACACACACACACACACACACACACGGACAAACACATATGCTCACTCTGATGTAGATGTACAATTACAGACAAAGGCACTGTAACAATGACAGACTACTTAACTGCGAAAGGCTTGACGGAAGAGGTGAGTTTGCAGGATGGATTTGAACTACGACAGTGTGGGAAGAGCACGAATTTCGACAGGCAGTGAGTTCCAAACAACTTTACATCACAGAGGTTTTTGTTTTGTTGTGTGTGTGTGTGTGTGTGTGTGTGTGTGTGTGTGTGTGTGTGTGTGTGTGTGTGTGTGTGTGTGTGTGTTTCCGTTTCAGGCCAGATCGCGGTATTCTTTGAAAACGGTTTCCAGTGTCAGTACATTACAGAAACGACAACAACAACCACAACCACAACCCGCCACACGCCTCAACCTCGCCCGCGCTGCCCGGACGGTCAAAGAGAACTCCACACAGACACTGGCCCCCTTTGTCTCCCAGAATTCTTCGCGACCACCGTCGCTGGTCACGTGTGTCCGGATGGTATGACGTCAATTGAAACGTCAGTTGGTGTCTTCTGTCTTTTCGTCGGTGACTTTGTCGTGTCAAAGTCACTATCGATTCCTACGACAGACACGCCAGACACCTCAACCCCTGAACGACTTGACTGTTCTGAGGGGATGGTTGTGATTCAGACATCGTCTGGTGAGGTTTGTAGTCACCGTTTTAATTTCTCGTCATTTGGGCTTGGAGGCGTGCAGTTTAAGGTTACTAAGCTTCGCAGAAGAGAATGTTTGTGTGTGTGTGTGTGTGTGTGTGTGTGTGTGTGTGTGTGTGTGTGTGTGTGTGTGTGTGTGTGTGTGTGTGTGTGTGTGTTTTGTTCTTTTTTAATTGTACGCTTTAATTAACACTTTCTGCCCTGCCATCGTATCACCTACGGTCTCGCAGACCCTAACAATAATATGCGTGCATGTGACCGACTCTCATACGCTCTGCACAGTGGAAGATTCCCCTATAGGATGGACCCAATACTTCTTGAGAAATAGGGTTTTGTATGCAAGAGCCCAGCTTCAGATCTGGCACACTTGAAAAACTCCCAGACAGATGGCCTATGCTCCACTTGGAACCATGGGTCTAAATAAGTAAGTAAATAAGTAGCTGTGCCTCAGTGTCCCGCCTCCAGCTGTTGCGAGGACGGCCTCTCTTCCTTTTCCCCTGCGGGTTCCATGTCAGGGCTTGGCGTGTGGTGCTGGATGCTGGCTTCCTGAGGGTGTGTCCAGTCCAGCCTCACTTCCTCCGCAGGATCTGCTTGGCCGCTGGTTCCTGCCCTGCTCGCTCCCGCAGCTCTTCGTTTCGGATCTTCTCTGGCCATCGGATGTTGAAGATGCGCCTCAGACAAGTGTTGACAAATGTCTGGATCTTATGCTGCATCGTCTTTGTTGTCCTCCATGTTTCGCATCCGTAGAGCAGAACTGACTTCACGATGGAGTTAAAGATGCTCTAGTTGCTTGAAGTGGCTTCTTTTGGTGTGCAGTGGTTTGTTGCTTTTCATTTAACAGTCGTATCATATAAAGGGCAAGAGGTGGCCGGGGTTCGGGCTCTTAAAGCGATAGGTATATGTTGTCACAACACTATGTTTCTCTTCATCTGTTGGCGAGACAGGTGTGTGGCTTTGAAGCAGGACCGCCTAGAGGTGTACAGTGTCCTGAAGACCAAGTTCTTGTAGAAGGCTCGGCAGGCTACGAGTGTCGTCCGCTGCACCTCATAACCGACAAGACAGGACCGTGTCCAGCAGGCCAGGAACTGACGAGAACTGAGTCTGGAGTTGTCTGTCAATACAGGTGATGCCATATTCAAAATTCAAATTCCTGGATTGTCTCAATGTAGTGACTAACTTAGCTTCAATGGGGCTTGTAGTAAACTTAAACTTATATACTGTGCAGAACAGCAAAAAAATATTGATAATCATGACGGTGGGCGGGGTGGTTAGGGGTTTAACGTCCTTTTCCATCACATACGGGTGTTATCAAAGTCCGCACAAATACTTGGCCCAAGCCTGATCATATGACGATAATGACAATAGTGATAATTATGATAAGATAGTATATGATATGATATGATAATTATGAAAGATAGTAATGCTGATAATATTAAAGGTAGAAATGATGATAAGGATATTCAAGATAATAATGATATTATTTAAAATATTTAGCTAATAACACACAATACAACGGCTAAATATTGGTTGAGTGAGTGAGTTTTTAGGGCTTAAAGCCGCGCAAGCCACAGGCTAAATATTGGAGAAGTAAAATAACCACAATGTGTATTACCTGAATATTATCATCTGTATCATCATGGACACACACACAACACGCCATGTTGGTGGCCAGCCCCTGCCTTGAGTTGAACTAATATTCTATAACATATATATCTCGTTGCCCCGTCTTTGATATCACCCACATGTGGTGGAAAAGGACGTTAAACCATCAAACACCCACGCACACTATAACATACACACAGTAATAAGTATTACAGAAATTGTGGAACTCTCTCCCCGAGACAGTGAAGGAGGCAGTCAGCATTACCGCATCCCGGAAGCGCCTGAAGATTCATCTCTTCAGTGCCTCACGCCAGTAATCATCTGCAGCTTCTTCTTTTTTTTCACTTTTTTCCCCACTATCTTTCCTTTCAAAACCTCTCCCTAAGCGCCGTGAGCACTCATGGATACAGCGGAGTCGTGCGCTATATCAAATCTCCATCATCATCATCATCATCATCATCATCATACAGTGATCATAACAATACAGACATGATAATATCCTTGTCCCTAGCTTTGGCGGTTGATGTCGTCGTCGTTGTCGTTGTTGTTGTGGTGGTGGTGGTGGTTGTCGTTGTCGCACCCCTCCCTTTCTGGTATTTATTTATTCATCAATTTTATTTGTATCTAGAAAATCGGACCGACCAGTGGATATCCGTGGATATTTCGACTGTACGGACAATCAGATTCTCACACAGACATCATCCGGGTTCTTCTGTCAAGATCTCGACCTCGGAGTGATCGGCGGCCATGGAGCTGACGTCATACCGCTGTGCACCCCGGGAAACCTTGCTGTGAAACTGAAATCTGGTGACGTCACCTGCCTCTCGCAAGGTGAGGCAACTCTGAGGTGCCCAAAGGGCATGGAACTGAAAAGGACTTCGGTCGGGTTTTTCTGCCAGAGGAAGGGAATCGACCTGAGGAAGAAGTGTGCCAAGGGGGAAGTACTCTTGGTAGACGGGGAGAGAACGTTGTGCCAGCGTTTGGAAAAGAACGGGCATCTGTGCGGGGAAGGCTACAAGCCTCAGATGTCCCAGGACGGCTTTGTGTGTAAGGTCGACACAGTCCCTTTGAGCTGTCCATCTGATTTCTACTTAGCTGCAGATTCCGGGGAAAGCAGAGGAGGATGCCGACCATCGGAACCAAACGTGAATGTCTGCCACGATCAACAGTTCAGGAAGGTAACGTTTTTATTTTTTTATGTTTATTGTTTTATTCACAGTTCCATAATTATTGTCCAAGATTACTGGGGTAGCGGGGTAGCCGAATGGTGTAGCATTGGACCTTCAATGCTCGGGTCGTGAGGTCGAATCCCAGCTGGGGCCAGATATTTGTGCTGGCTTTTTTTTTCTCGTTGCCCCGTCTTTGATACCACCTATACGTGGTGGAAAAGGACGTTAAACTCCCAAACAACACCCCTCCCCCCTCCCTAAGATTACTGTGCCTCACAAATGACATGTTTTAGGACACCTTAAGTGATGGGTTTTAAATAGACTTTGGTTTGCTAACAACGTGATTTCAATTTCTCAATTTCTTTTGCAAGATTTTTGGAGACAGAGTTGTCTGCCAGGAAGGTGATCTGTCCGGAGTGCTTGTCCCTTGTGACGATGGATACCACGTGACGGACTCTGACGCCGGCCCACTGTGCCAGCTGGACGATTACGTCACCGTTCTGTGTCACGAGGAGCAGGAGGATGACGTCATCACGTGCATCGTGCAGCCAGCGAGGGGCTGCAAAGATGACTTCAGCAATGACGAGGCCTCGACAGGGAGAAAGAAAGGGTGTAGAGAAGTTCGTCTGGAGGCTCTGTCAGGGTGCAAACCGCGGTGTGCAAATGGTGGGAGATGTGAGGATGGGAAATGCGTGTGCCCACCTGGTCTCCATGGAAACGCTTGTCAGATAGGTATATTGTCGACACAGAGTGTGTGTGTGGTGTTTTTTTTTTTTTTTTCTTCCTTCTGTAGACATAATATAAAAAAATAATTGTCCTGGTTGTCATTTTTTACTTAATGTTTATTTATATCTTTTTATTGATTTTTTTTTTTTTTTTTTTTGGGGGGGGGGGGGAGGTTCTTGTGGTTAAACGTACGTGGTATGTTCTTAAAAAACAAACAAACGAACTTTGTGCACATTTACGTACGTTATATGGGGCTAATCTACCTCAAACATAAATCATCGTTACTGTGTAATGTATATGCTGCTGTTTGGTTAAAACAATTTTATTCATTTTGATGCGACACGATTTAGGTCTGGTAGAGACTCCACTTTAGATATTGCATATTCAGAATAAATATAACAGAAATATTGACTTTGCAAATTTAAGTTTGTGTGTTATTTTGTTTCATGATTTCCGTAGCTAATCCAAAAAATGTTTGACCGTTTTCTAAACTGTAGCTTAACCCTTTCAGCCCTGAAGGAATCTCAATAGCGATAACGCTCCTCTGCCTGGGAGTTTTTCAAGTGTGCTAGATCTAAAGCTGGGCTCTTGCATACAAAACCCTATTTATCAAGAAGTATTGGATCCACCCTATAGGGGAATCTTCCACTGTGCAGAGCGTATGAGAGTCGGTCACATACACGCATATTATTGTTAGGGTCTACGAGACCGGCCGTAGCTGATACGGTGGCAGGGCTGAAAGTGTTAATTGTGTCTTGCAGACATGGACGAATGTCAGAAACTCCCACAAGACTTCTGCCAACATGGCTGCTTGAATACTTTTGGTAGCTTCCGGTGTGTTTGTCCACAGCGCGCTACACTGAATGCTGACGGCAGAACTTGCCAGTGTGAGTGAAGTCATGTATAATTGTACCTGAAGGGGTCGCGTCAAAGTTTGATGTAATTTAACTTTAATCAGGTTAGGGAGGGGTTACTGAGCTCATCCTGCAAGTGACGGGTAGAATATGGTCGATGTCTAAAAATGGTCTTGTTTATCCTGGGAGTGGTTTCCTTGCTGTTAATGTTTGTTTGTGTTTCTCTTTGTTTGTTAATTTGGTTATTTGTTGTTGTTGTTTTTTTGTTTGTTTTTTGCTGTTTTTTTGGGTTTTTTTTGTTTTGTTTTTGTATGTTTGTTTGTTTGTATTTTGTTTCGTTTTTTTGTTTTTATATTTTGTTTGTTTTGTTTGTTGTTGTTGTTGTTGGGGTTTTTTGTATTTTTTTTTTTGGTTTTTGGTTTTTGGCTTTTTTTCTTGGAAGGGGGGGGGGGGGGGGTGCGGGGTGTCATTTCGTTCGTTGAGTATTTTCTGTTTTGGTTTCTGTTTTTTGGGGTGTTGTTGTTGTTGTTAAGTTTTCATTTTGGGCTTGGTACCTTTGTTTCTATGTTTCTTTGTTTTACAACCGGCATTTCTCTTTTCCGCTTGTCTCCTCTCGCTCGCACTTCACCATCTCCGCAAGTGCGATGCTGTAGCTACCATTACAGGCCTAATAAGTGTATCAAATTTTTGTGCCCAGTTTTGAAAGTGCAGGTGTACAGTGCTTTTCTTTCTCTACGTGTAGATGCCGAGTGTGTACCGAGGTGTATGAACAGGGGACGGTGTGAAAAGGGGAGGTGCATTTGTCCCCCAGGCTTTGCTGGCACCTTCTGTCAGGATGGTAATTCTCTCTCTCTCTCTCTCTCTCTCTCTCATTATTATTGTTGTTATCATCATTATTATTATTATTATCATTATTTAGTTTTCATTTTTGTGGTAGCTTTTCTTAGAGCCTGAACAGATTAGCAGGACATCTTGTAAGGCAGATTATGCCAACAAGCCTGAAGTAAACGTTTCAGTCAGCCTGTCTGTCTGTCTGTCTGTCTGTCTGTCTGTCTGTCTCTCTCTCTCTCTCTCTCTGTAATTTTACAGTTTCATTGCTTGCTTGTTTATAGACTGCTACAAGGCAGTGTGGTTTGCTGAGAAGTACATTCTCGAATCTCGATCAACCGTGATATTATCATCTAACTCAACAACAACAACAACCAAAACCTCCTGTTCACGCAGCCGAACATAGCACAGTATTTTGTCGCATCCTTCGTCTCTGGAAAGCCTCTCATTCAAACACCGTTCACTGGTGCTATATTCCAGATGTGGATGAGTGCAGAACTGGGAAATCCCTTTGTCAACATCAGTGTCTGAACACACTGGGAAGTTTTATGTGTGTGTGTCGTCCCGGGAGCAGGCTGGCACCAGACGGTCGTTCTTGTATCAGTAAGTTCATCTCTTTTTTTCTCTCTTTTTTTTTTAACAGTAGTATTAGCTCATGTAGTGTAGCAACGGTACGTTTTAAAATTGGTGTGTATATGTCTGTAACTTCTACCGTTGTAAAATAAAGGTTGTTGTTCTTGTTCTTTTATTCTCTTGGGGTTTTTTGGTTGTTGTTGTTGTTGTTGTTGTTTTTAACGCCTTCTCCGTGCTTTCCTTTGGTACATGTCACTCGATCAAGCTGCTGTTTAGACGACCTAGTGTTTATTTCATGTACATGCTCAGTGTTTAGTACATGCTGAATATGCTCAGTAAACATTCATTTATAGCAGTTAACCTTGCGGCAGTGGCAAATCATAGATTACGAGAGAGAGAGAGAGAGGTCTCAGTTGGTAAGCATTCTCTTTTCAACAGATGAACTACTGTATGATGTGTGACTCTGTGTGTGTGTGTGTGTGTGTGTGTGTGTGTGTGTGTGACTCTGTGTGTGTGTGTGTGTGTGTGTGTGTGTGTGTGTGTGTGTGTGTGTGTGTGTGTGTGTGTGTTTTGACCGTGCAGTTACACACTCGTAGAGTTGTTGCCGCTGGCGTTGGCGTCGCAGCCGTTGTTGTTGTTGTTGCTGTTTTTAACACACCGGCTTTACATATATTATAAATCCGTCTATGTTCAGGTGACTGATTTGCTGCACTCACCCCTCCCCCGCCACCCCTTTCCCACCATTCTTCCCTACCCCCCCCCCCCCACCCCCACCCCCCATCACACACACACACACACACACACACACACACACACACACACACACACACACACACACACACACACCATAACCACCCGTTGTTTTTCTTTATCAGATACGACGTGTGTCCCTGAGTGTCGTCACGGAGGAAGATGTGAGAACCAAAGGTGTACCTGCTCTCCTGGTTTTACCGGTTTTGTCTGTCAGCTTGGTGAGTGTGGCGCCAGAGTACAGCTAGGCTAATACCAGTAGTTAACCAGCTGTCGATGCTATGAGTATACTTTGCCCTCCAAGAAAGGGGGATTTGGTCTAGTGGTTAAGGCATCCGACTTCGGATTCTGAGCTGCCTGGTTCGAGTCCCCGGTGGGCAGGAATATGGTGGAAGTTTTCCCTTACCATATCGAGTCAAATCCATGTGCAGACTCGTTTACGGTGCCTGTCTCGCCTTCGTGTACACACGCACGCACGTACATCAAGTGTCCACGCTAAAAATCCCACGTTCATCTTTCGAAGAAGAGTAGGCTGTGGCTGGTGTCGTGGTAAACCAGAAATACTGTCGCACGCACCAGAGAGAAAAGCACGGTGGAGGTTTGCACATAAAGTAGCGCTTAGCGGCAGCAGGCTTTCACTGCTTTGTCCTCCAGCCCTGCGGCGCCGTGAGCATTTCAGCAGAAATGGGTATGTGCGCCGAGGAGAAGCCTACCATACCATACCATACCATACCATACCATACCATACCATACCATACCATACCATACCATACCATACCATACCATAATAATAAAATAATGAAACCTAAGCGCAACCAAAACTTTTTTTTTTTTTTTTTTTTGCGAACGCTGTTTCAGTTTTTTGCACCAACCTTATGGAACTATCTACCTGTCTGTTCGTCAGTTCTAACCGATTCAAAATTCTTCTTATTCTTCTTATCATCAGCATCATTCTTCTTATTATTTTCAGACGTGAACGAGTGTAGGTCCAGACAACACGGCTGTTCTCACAAGTGCACAAACACCTACGGGAGTTTCCGATGTTCCTGTCCACGTGACCATGTGCTTGAGGATGACGGGAAGACTTGCGCGCCTGTCCGCTCTCGCCGTCTCCCAAACACTAAAAAATCTAGCCCGGCTGGTGTATGACAGATGCTTGTTTGTGGAAGATCTTCTTTGCTCCTTTTCCCCATGTTGTGGTATTTAGACAATAAAAAAACTGAAAAAAAAAATCTATTTGTCATGATTCTTTCCAGATACGGCTGCCAGATTTTGATTTTGCTGTTCAGCTGACGAGACTGAAAAGGGACTGCAATCTCATCTTTATGGGGCAGGGTTTGTGATGCCCTCAGAGTTCACGCCCATGGTTCTTTACCTGTCCAAATTCCAACGGGTCCAACTTTTTATTTTCCACGTCCCCGATATGCGTGCGCACGTGCGTGCGTGCGTGCGTGCGTGCGTGCGTGCGTGTGTGTGTGTGTGTGTGTGTGTGTGTGTGTGTGTGTGTGTGTGTGTGTGTGTGTGTGAGAGAGAGAGAGAGAGAGAGAGAAACGAAATGAATCTTTATTTTCCAACGGTTGGTGTTTTGATGTAACAGTCAGTTTTAGAACATGTCGTAGCTAAATCAAAAGGAGAGAGAGAGAGAGAGAGCTTTAGTTTTCAACGGCTGATGTTTTGACGTAACAATGAGTCTTAGAACAAGCCGTTGCTACTACTAAGCATGACTACATCAAAACAAGAGAGAGGGAGAGGGTGGGGGTGTTTGGGGGTTTAACGTCCTTTTCCACCAAATACGGGTGACATCAAAGACGGGGCAACGATGAAAAAGCCAGCACAAATATTTGGCCCCAGCCGGGATACGAACTCACCACCCGAGCATTAGAAGAGAAAGAGAGATCGCGTAAAGATGATTCGACGGAGGGGGGGGGGGGGATACTCCAGATAATCACTACGACGCAGTTACCTCACACTTAGCAGCCGTGACGTCACTGCGTGACGGCATCACCTCCGTGCGCACAATAACGCTTCCCGTGCTGTGCGTCAGATACTACGGAACTTTCAGCGGAAAGTTACAAAAAGTCACAGGACTGGCAACGCCTATATTTGCGACCGTCCTCCGTTACGCGGATTTCTGAAGGACTGCAAAAGCAGGACGAAGGAGACGCCAGCTCGTTAGGTGAGCAGAGAAATACGTATGGTATGAGATTGTTAGTTCGTATTCTACAAACCCTACAGTTTGTAGCACGCTATTGGGAAAACACGGTTGGAACTGAAATCTTCTATCCGTGGCGCATCCAAGTTCGTGCAGTAGGTAGCAACAAAAGAAAACTGAAACGAAGGAGAACTTGAAAAGGAATACATCTTACTGTTGATAAGTTATTTACGCGCGGGTAGGTGAGTGCTTCAAGCGTTGATTTGCGATCTTGCGGTGAATATTTGTACCAGCCGCCATCGGTGAGCAGTATAGCTGTCTCGGATTTCCCACACCTATAATTTCAGTCTTTGCGACTGTAGGGTGAGCAGAAAAAGTACAGCCACTTTGTTCAGGATTTCTAACGGTCGCAGTGTCACGGTAGGATCTATGTCAC
>JACVVK020000106.1:932500-1052500 GCA_018292915.2 Batillaria attramentaria | reverse complement strand
TGGACCCGCTTTTTGATTTAAAACAACAACAACAACAACAACAACACAACAGAAAATTTATCCGTGGAGCTAGTTTAGTTCGAGGTTAGACTCTAACCCGGGGCTAAAATCCCTAATCTCGATTTCTACATGCGGAGCCTGGACAGTGACAGCGTCTTAAATGCTGGCACTGAGCCAGCAGAAGCTCACTCGATGGCGTAGCGCTCCAGTAGTGTACCAACAGTCGTAAAATTTGAATGTTCGATCGCTCGCGGAAAGTATAAACAACATGGTATCGCATTAAAAGCTGTATCGCATTAAGAGCTGTACTAATCATCAGGATAGAGTTTTTCGAGCGTACAGGCGCACTCACGAGCGAAACTGTTCCAAAACGTGCGCTGGTTTAACTGGCAAAGATGGAACTTGCCCGTATAAAAATAACATTCTAGTTTAAACACGCATTTTCCAGCAATTGTAAACTTTACAGCAAATTTGGAACAATTGCGCGTGGGTGGGTGTTTGTAAGTTTAACATCCATTTCCACCGTGTATGGGTGATATCAAAGACGAGGCAACGGGGGAAAAAAAAAAAGGCCAGCACCAAATTTCGACCCCAACCGGGATTCGAACTCACGACCCGAGCATTGAAAGTCCAACGCTTTACCATTCGGCTATCCCTCGCTGGTGAGCGTGCATGTATACTATAAAATAGTCAATCCCAGTGAATAACAGCGCTCCAAATGTGATACGAAGCCGTCTACAGGCTGCCCGAACCGTCGGAAATTCAATTCTCCTACCAGCTTCCGTAGTGTCGTGGTTAGCACAACAAATTGTAAGTTTCGCAGATTCACAGCTGTTGGTTATCATGGTTTCGGCAGGGCTGTCTCCCGAAGATCAAAAGTCTCCTCCACGAGTACAAAGATGCGGCCATCGGCACCACAGTGGTTATCCTGCTGCTTGAGGTAAGGGGCTGGGAGAGAGAGAGAGAAAGAGAGAGAGAGAGAGAGAGGGGGGGGGGGGAGTCTTTGTCTACAATTTTGTGGTACCAAAGAGGTGCACAGTTTTGTTATGTAGGCCTGTATAGCTCTGCGTATGGTATGGTAAGGATAACGTCGCTTGGAGAAATAAGCGGTTGCCTGATTGAAATTGATTGATTGATTGATTGATCGATCGATTGATTGATTGTTCACAGATTTTAGTATCTAACCTCCTCGCAGATTCTAGTAGCTGACCTCTTTACAGATCTATCTAACCTCTTCACAGCTTAAACAACAACAACAACATCAACAAAAACAACAACAATCGATCGATTGATTGATGGACTAATTGACTGATCGACTGAGAGTGACCGACCGACCAAGCGATTGATTGATTGATTGATTGATTGATTGATTGATTGATTGATTGATTCCTCAGATCGCTGTGGTCGTCTTTGCCTGCCATCTGTGTTGCCGCGACGACACAGAACAGTTCTACAAGCGAGCCCAGATCTGACGTCAGAAACTCATTTGACTTAAATTATATTATATTCTAACCGTCTCCGTTTGTACCTCATAATGCACTGTTGCGAGACAGGGCACCTTCTTGAACCTCATTGAACCAGATAAGTTCTCCTCAGTATAAGATCTGCTATGCCTGTGACACCAGAAGACAGAAGCGTGTTGTGCTTAGTTGGCCTCAGCAAGGTGATTTTGTTGTTGTTGTTTTTTTGAAATTATTTTTTGTTTAACGTGATAAAAGTCATATTTAAACACAACTATCCCCAATAAGCCTCTGGTTTGATTAAAAAAACAACAACAAAAAACTCTAGATCCGCCACGCATAGCTTGCGGATTTAAAGTGTTTGGTTTGATTAACGTTGCCTTCTTGCCTCCACAGAAAGTTGTCAAAATGATAGGCCAGCCGCTGTGCCATATCAGTGACATTGTCAAATCGGAACCTGTCAGACTCAAAACTGCGTAACTTATTTTTATTTTGTGTGTGTGGCCCTTTACATGATTTTTGAAAGGGGGGAGGGGGGGTGTCGTTCTCAAAAGCTAGCTCTGTTTCTGTTGATTAGTAAACCAGAATGTAGTTTCTGTAAGATAATGAATCGTTCGTGGTCTGCGCGATGGAATACGTATTAATTTTAGTAAACCATTTAAAACGATCGAAGCTTATTCAACACAGTTCTATATTACAGCTTGTAACGATGTTTTGGCATGAAAACAGCAGCCAAATAAAGTAAAGACGAATTTCTGTGTTGTTGTAATGGTGTTTGTTAGTTTTTTCGTGGAAAAATTCACGGAAGAATCAAGATGACAGCAGTCACACTTTTAGTTTTAGAGCACTACGGATCTAGCGTCCACGTAGAATAGCTTCCCTTTGTGTTCTTCTCACGGGGGTGCTGTCCCCTGCACCAGGAACAGTAACTGCGAAGAAAAACAGCAAGAAGCACACGGCCGCACCGTCACCCAAAGGAAAAGCAAAACTGGAGATCTCCACACAGATAATCCAGAATGCTTCGATGCCATGCATTCTTCTGATTTCCCTATTTGTTTTCTTCATGTGACTGCCGGCCTTCTTTTTAACGGCAGGCAAGGCACGGAATCTCTCTCTCTCTCTCTCTCTCTCTGCGTTGCTGATACACACCATAACATGCGATAGCAATTCCTCGTACAAAAGACGAAACGCGCGTAAATGGAAATTGAAGCGCTGTTTTATTAATGTTTGTTGTAGTTGTAGTTTTACGGGTTTGTGTGGAAGCAAATGACACCACAGATCTATGTAACCTCTTCACAGATCCTAGTATTAGCCAACGTCTTCACAGATGTGCGGAACCTTTTCACAGATCTATGTAACCTCTTCGTGGATTCTAGTATCTATCCTGTTCACAGATTTTAGTATCTAACCTCCTCGCAGATTCTAGTAGCTGACCTCTTTACAGATCTATCTAACCTCGTCACAGCTGAAAAAAAAAACACCAACAAACAAAAAACAAACCACCACCAACAGCAAAACAGCACTTGAATCTTTAGATCCATTTATTTATGACTGTGCTTTTGCATGACCTACGCACAGCCTCACGTTACTATCATTTTGAAGGATGGCATACACATAATACGTCTTTGTTGTTGTGGTGTAGGGAGGTAAGAGTGAGTCAACACAAGAAACTCGATCTTATCTTCTGTAGCAGTATAGACGTGCCTTCACTTCTTGCTATTTCTTTAATTCTATAACCGTCGTGTTTTTATTCTGTTTTTGTTGTTGCTGTTGCTGCGTCTGGTGTTTGTTTGTTTGTTTTTTTCTGTTTGTTGTTGTTGCTGTCGTTGTGTTTCTTTCGCACAGTTCAAGGCCATCGTGCTTGGGCCATGGGCAGCCATTCGTGATAAGGGGAATAACTCCGTGTAGGAATGTCAACCTGTGGCCGCTGCTGTCTCGTCTGTATGAACACGCTGTTCGTTGTGAGTATGCCTCAGTTTATTTGAGTATGCCTCAGTTTATTTGAGTATGCCTCAGTTTATGTGAGTATGCCTCAGTTTATGTCAGTGTGCCTCAGTGTATGTCAGTGTGGCTCAGTGTATGTGAGTATGCCTCAGTTTATGTGAGTATGCCTCAGATTGTGTGAGCATGCCTCAGTTTATGTCAGATAGTGTGCCTCAGTTTATGTAAGTACGCCTCAGTTTATGTCAGTGTGCCTCAGTCTGTGTGAGTTTGCCTTAGTTTATGTGAATATGCCTAAGTTTAAGTGAGTGTGCCTCAGTGTATCTGAGTATGCCTCAGTGTATGTATGTATGTATGACTCAGTGTATGTGAGTATGCCTCAGTTTACTATGTGAGTATGCCTCAGTTTATGTGAGTATGCCTCAGATTATGTGAGTTTGCCTCAGTTTATGTGAGTATACCTCGGTTTATGTCAGTGTGCCGCCCCTGCACCCCGACCTGTTTTTTTTTTTTTTTTTCTCAGCGATTTCCCAGCCTGTTGCTATTACTACTACCAAAGACCTTGGAATCAGATATGTTTCCAAGATCTTTGCTACTACTACTGGTACTACTACTACTGCTTTTTTTATTTTTTATTTTTTTTATTAATAAAAAAAAATAAAAAAAAAACGAAAAAAAAAACCAAAAAAAAAAAAATACTACTACTGGTACTACTACTACTGGTACTACTACTACTGGTACTACTACTACTGGTACTACTACTACTGCTACTACAACACTTCTCCTTCTTTTGCGTCCTATTCTTTCAAGCACGCAGCACTGATCGGCCTTGCAGTCGGCCTGGCCATCATGACAGACCGACTGTTTCTCGACATTCACGGATGGCACTTTGACTTTCGTCACGGACTCAGGGTGTTCGGCGTGCTCTTTGTCATCCTCAGTTCCGTGCTGTTTTTCGTCTCCTTGCTCGGTTGCTTTGGCTCCTGCTTCAATGTGCGCACCGTACTGGTGATGGTACTACTACTACTACTACTACTACTAACTGGGGCGGTCGGTGGTCTAGTGGTTAAAGGTCTGCAGTCTCAACAAAACGCCGCAAACAGTGTGTTAAAAAAAACAAACAAAAAACAAACAAACAAACAAAAACAAAAAAAAACTATACTACTACTACTACTACTACTACTACCACTACTACTACTACCACTACTACTACTACTACTACTACCACTACTACTACTACTACTACTACTACCACTACTACTACTACTACTACCACTACTACTACTACTACTACTACTACTACTAGTACTACTACTAATCTGCGCTTTAATATAGGCGCTTTATCCCAGATATTTGGCTCCAAGCGCCGCGAGCTAAACCCAACACGCACGCTCACGTGAATCACACGCATTCTCTCACACACTGGTCACATTACAATCACGTGGTGCGAAGGGCCAGCTCAGCAATTTAAGAATCGGAATTTTAAAATTGCATAAAAAAAAATTGTGGGCTAAGCATTTCCAAAGCAGAGGTGGAGGAAGCCGGAGTACCCGGAGAGAACCCCCGACGATCGGCTCGAATGAACGGTGCCACATACGAAAACGAAAAATTCTTCGCCCCGAGTGGGACTCGAACCTGACCTCTGATATTGGTGACTAAGTCTTAACCACTAGACCACCGACTGTCCGACTGTGCAAAATGCATAGTCAACTCTGACACAGTTAAAGAATTTTCAGCGTCTCTAAAACCCCTATAAAAGCCAAGGGCAGCCTGATTTCACATCTCAGTTTGCATTTTTTTTTTTTTTTTTTTTTTTTGCTGCCCCAACTCTTTTTGCCAGCTCCAGTGGTGTTCCTCCCAGGTCATGGGTGGAATCCACGGAGGGCTCGAAGGCTGGGGCAATTTTTTTATATATTATGCATGATGATGGAGATGAGGATGATGGTAAGATGATGCTATGGAGGTCCGTGTGGTTTGGGACTGCGGGACAGGGCCGCATTCCACGCTTCCTGTCATAAATATCCCGGCGTTCACCAGGCCCGGGAACTACGGCACCTGCGGTGCCGGCCGTGTAATCATGCACATCATAAGACGTGTCATACCAAGGGAAGCACCCCCAAAGTCGCACCCGTGAAGTGGATGAATCTCGGCTGTGTGGCAACAGCCTCCCCATTGGGCCCATAGCACACCCGCTCTGGGTAGGAGCCGACCTAGGTAGGAAAAATCCCGCTTGCTTCGGCTGGGATTCGAACCCGGGTCTCCCGGTCCATGATCCGAAGTGCTAACCACTACACTACGGGGGCCGGTTCAGTTTGCATTTTTGACACAGAGCGAGAAAGATCGCAGCGACTAGTCTTCTCGTGCAGCACACAACACCCACTAGACGCTGTGGCGACGTGTATCGCTCACTGACCAAAACCACAATAAAGTCACCGCAAACTCACGCTCTGGTTTTATAAGGGTCTCCGAAGCGCTCACAACTCTGCAACTGTGACAGAGCTGCCTGCATTATGCACAGTCGCACGTTTTGAAAAACAGAATGTTTGCGGCTTTTTGTTGGGATTGCAGATCTTTTAGAGAGTTCTTCACGAATGTAGGAGGTCAGTTCGGGCCTCACTTGGGGCAAAGAATTTTTTCCTTCTCTTATGTGGCACCGTCCATTCGGGCCGATCGTCGGGTTTTTTGTTTTTTTCTGCGGGTACTCCGGCTTCCTCCCCGTCTACTTTGGAAATGTTCAGCCCAGACAATAAAAAAAGCAACTCTAACTTCTGAAACTTAAATAGCTTAGCTGGCCCTTCGCACCACGTGATTGTAATGCGCGTATGTCCAGTGTGTGGGAGAATGCGTTTGATTCACGTGAGCGTGCGTGTTTGGTTCAGCTTGCATTCAGCCTGTTACGAGAGAATCACCGACGGTCGGTCCGAATAAACGCCCTTTTTCGCCTCGAGTGGGATTCGAACCTGACCTCTCACATTGGTGACAAAGTCTTAACCACTACACCATCGACCGCCTCACTACTTGAGTGCGTGTGATTCACGTGAGCGTGCGCGTTTGGTTCACCTTGCATTCAGCCTGTTACGAGAGAATCCCCTACGGTCGGTCCGAATAAACGCCTTTTTTCGCCTCGAGTGGGATTCGAACCTGACCTCTTGCACTGGTGACAAACCACTTAACCTCTATACCATCGACCGCCTCACTACTTGATAATCGCAGCAATGCACGCGCTGAATTCATTTCAATAACTTAGCTCTTAACGCTGCGAACTGAACCCAACACGCACGCTCACGTGAATCACACGCATTCACTCACTCACCGGACATCAGCACAATCATTATAGTCACGTGGTGCAAAGGGTCAGCTAAACTATTTAAATTCGGGCGTGGGTGGGTGAGTGGGTGTTTGAGAGTTTAACGTCCTTTTCCACCACATACGGGTAATATCAAAGACGGGGCAACGATGAAAAAGCCAGCACAAATATATGGTCCCAGCCGGGATAAGGTTTCGGAGTGGAAAATTCCGAAGGTGAGTTTTGTTTTTCTCTGCGATTGTAATGCTGTGTGTGTGTGTGTGTGTGTGTGTGTGTGTGTGTGTGTGTGTGTGTGTGTGTGTGTGTGTGAAGTACTGTGTTTTAGTGTTTGTGCTGCTTGGCCTTCTGGTGGCCTTCATCGATTTCCTATCAAGCGATCGTGTGAGTATCCCGTGAGTATAATTGTAAGCCGCCTGAAGTGATCATGTAAAGCAGTGACTTTATAAATAAATTATCATATATAATATCGCATGCCGTTTCCGCACACAGGTCGCTTGTGAAACACGATGGAAAACCTGTAACAGGCGATCTTTATCACTGAAATGTATTAGTTATCACATTGCAACTGCACACAAAGTTCTAGTCTTTTGTTTGTAAAATTTGATTTTGTAAATTTATCATTATTATTATTCATTGTTTTGGGGGTGGGGGAGGGGTATGGGGGAAGTGTGGGGGGGGGGGATTTCTATTACTGTCTCTATTATTATCATTTTTTTTAACCTCTCATATTAACTTTGCTCGTTTACGTGTAAATGTGCGTGCTTGCGTGTTGTGTGTGTGTGTGTGTGTGTGTGTGTGTGTGTGTGTGTGTGTGTGTGTGTGTGTGTGTGTGTGTGTGTGTAGACACATTTTTCCCTCAAGAATTACTTGTATCGAGAAATGGAAGGTTACAAGGAAGAGCCCAGGACAAGCCTCTCCACCATAGAAGTGTTTTTCCTTTCGGTTTGTGCACAAGGCTTTTCAGTTTTCATTTTATTTTATTTCATTTGTTTTAATTCCGTTCCTTTCCGTTCCGTTCCGTTCTGTTCTGCTCTGCTTTGCTCTGCACTGTTCTGCACTGCAGTTTTTCCACACAGTTCTGTTCTGCTCTGCTCTGCTCTGCATTCTCTTCTGTTCTGTTCTGCTGTGCCGTGCTCTGTTCTGGTTTGCTCTGTTCTGTTCTACTCTGCTCTGCTTTTCGCTGAGTGAATTTTCATACACCTCAAGCAGCCTCTTTCCACTTAATGGCAGTTTCGATATTTTCAGGATTTTCAAGAATTTCAAGATGGCGGATGCAGGTGTCTGAAATGTTAAAATCAACCCAGAATGTGACTCATAACGACAGATACATTAACGTAAAGTTCTGTTGTTTTTGTTGTTGTTTTTAAAGTACTAAAATATATTTGTTTGGACACTTCCACGAACTGGTGCTTTATTTGGAGAAAGTAACGTGCTTCAGGGCATATCGCAGGGCGATCGGTGGCCTTGTGGCTAAGACTTCGTCCCCATGCAGCGGAAGAAGTTGGAGTTCGACCGAGTCCCACTTGGGACAAAGAATTTGTCTGTCTCCTATGTGGCGGGGAGCCGGAATAGCCGAACGGATTGTCAGTGCTCGAATCCCGGCCTTTTTTCTCGTTGCCCTGTCTTTAATATCGCCCTTACGTGGTAGAAAAGGACGTTAAACTCCCAAACACCCGTTCTCTCGTATGTGGCACCAGTCATTAGGGCCGATCGTCGGAGGTTCTCCGACCTCCTCCCCCTCCCCTGCTTTGGAAATGTTCAGCCCACAAAATGTGAAGATAAACGCAATTCTAAAGCCCGAATCTTAATTTGCCCTTCTCAACACGTGATTGTAACGTGTTTATGTCAAGTGTGTTCACGTCGAGCCTGTTCAAGAAACCGGGTGAAACGTCAACAGAATACAAATTGATGGTGATAATGATGACGACGACGATGATGATGATGACGACTACGACGACGATGGTGACGACGACGATGTATATGACGATGACGATGGTGACGACGATGACAACGACGACGATGATGATGGCGGCGATGATGGCGATGATGATGATGATAATTCTTGCATTCGGAAATGTTAAATCATCGTCGTCGTCGTCATCATCTTCATCAACGCCCGTTTCAGTTCAACTGCTGCGGCGTACACAACTACTCCGATTTCTGGGCTTCCAAGAATGTGCTGAAGTGGACCCCGTATAAACCGTGGAGAGACACGCTCGGCCTGTCAAACAGCACGCAGCAGATCCCAGTGGCTTGCTGTTGCAGCTTCCCCGAATACTATAAGGAGGGCATCGGGTCCAAGCTGGATCATTTTTCCGACTGTTTGACAAATACCACTGAGGAAAACGCTCTGGTTGAGGTGAGTATAGTGACTGTACATTCTAGTATATTTATCAATTATAATGATAAAATCTTCCACCTTTTTAGCAGATTTCCACCTTTAGTTTAAAAATCCCCCCTCCCCCTCCCCCCCCCCCCCAAAAAAATAGTGTGTTTCCTCCTCTTAAAACCTATCTGTTTCGGCAAGCTTTCCACTAAAATATTTACTGTGTCTTCCCCTGTATCCCACATCCGCCGTGTGTGTGTGTGTCTGTGTGTGTGTGTGTGTGAGTGTGTGTGTGTAGCGCGCACTGAGTGCTCTTTTGGGCAGATTTTCTGCGCTATATAAGAACAAATTATTATTATTATTGTTGTTATTGAAGCACATAAAATCATACCAAACTGCACAGAGTTTGGTCTAATTCTAAATGTTTTCCTCCAAACCTGTTTCCACCTCTGAAGCACCAACAAAGCACCAAACTGCACAGATTTTAGTTTAATTAAAAAAAAAAAACTTTGGCTGAAAATTTCCTCCCCTTAAACGGTGTTTTCTCATCTGAAGCACATAAAACCATACTAAATTGCACAGATTTTGGCCTAATTCTGCATATTTTCCTGAAAAAAAAAACAAAAACTTTTTTCCTCCTCTGAAGCACCAACAGTGCACTAAACTGCACAGATTTTAGTCTTTTTAAAAAAAAAATTAATAAAATAAAATCCGGGGAAGCATGCCCACGGACACGTGGACACATAACACGTCTGCAACACTCACTGAATGCTACATTAGTGAGTATCGCAGGTCGTTTTTTTCTGTTTGCATTGTGGACTATTTTGAGCCCTGATCAATGCACAGCTTCAAACCTGTTCGTGTGGGTTTACATGTTGACGTTGCATACAAAAACACAGCACAGCCATATAAAGTGCAGTCAGAGGGAAATTAATAAGGGTGGGAATATGAATAAATAAATAAATAAATAAATAAACAAGGAAATAAAACAAGGGGCACTTGGCTGTTCGGCGTATCGTCCTTTGGCAAATTGTCTGTTCGGCGTATCGTCCTTTGGCAAATTGTCTGTTCGGCGTATCGTCCTTTGGCAAATTGTCTGTTCGGCGTATCGTCCTTTGGCAAATTGTCTGTTCGGCGTATCGTCCTTTGGCAAATTGTCTGTTCGGCGTATCGTCCTTTGGCAAATTGTCTGTTCGGCGTATCGTCCTTTGGCAAATTGTCTGTTCGGCGTATCGTCCTTTGGCAAATTGTCTGTTCGGCGTATCGTCCTTTGGCAAATTGTCTGTTCGGCGTATCGTCCTTTGGCAAATTGTCTGTTCGGCGTATCGTCCTTTGGCAAATTGTCTGTTCGGCGTATCGTCCTTTGGCAAATTGTCCGTTCGGCGTATCGTCCTTTGGCAAATTGTCTGTTCGGCGTATCGTCCTTTGGCAAATTGTCTGTTCGGCGTATCGTCCTTTGGCAAATTGTCTGTTCGGCGTATCGTCCTTTGGCAAATTGTCTGTTCGGCGTATCGTCCTTTGGCAAATTGTCTGTTCGGCGTATCGTCCTTTGGCAAATTGTCTGTTCGGCGTATCGTCCTTTGGCAAATTGTCTGTTCGGCGTATCGTCCTTTGGCAAATTGTCCGTTCGGCGTATCGTCCTTTGGCAAATTGTCTGTTCGGCGTATCGTCCTTTGGCAAATTGTCTGTTCGGCGTATCGTCCTTTGGCAAATTGTCTGTTCGGCGTATCGTCCTTTGGCAAATTGTCTGTTCGGCGTATCGTCCTTTGGCAGATCGTCCGTTCGGCGTATCGTCCGTTCGGAGTATAGCCCGTTCGGCTTATCGTCTGTCGGCAAATCGTCTGTCGGCAAATCGTCCGTTCGGCGTATCGTCCATTGGCAAATCGTCCGATAGGCGTATCGTCCTGGGCGAATCGTCCGTCGGCAAGTCGTCCGTTCGGCGTATTGTCCTTTGGCAAATCATCCGTTCGGTGAATCGTCCGTGGCAAATTGTCCGTTCGGCGTATCGTCCTTTCGGCGAATCGTCCGATAGGCGTATCGTCCGTGGGCAAATCATCCACTCGGCAAATCGTCCGGTCACCAACTATAGAACAGTGTGTGTCGAGAAGTGGTGAGCGTCTTGGTTCTTGCATGCTTGTGTTTTGCAGGGCTGTTTCACTGTGCTGAGGGCCGTGATGCTGAAATACGAGGACGTTCTCATCACCCTGGCCGTGATCGTTGCAGCTATAGGGGTTAGTTACTGTTGCATTTGCATTTTGCATATTGTGCATTTTGTAGTCCGGTCGTTCAAGCTTTTCGGGATTTTTCGTTTTGTTTTTGTTTTTGTAAAACCTGTGATTTTTGTGACTATTTTCTTATCACCCGTATGTGGTGGAAAAGGGCGTTAAACCCCTATACATCCACCCACCTCTTGTTGTTGTTCTTTGTCTTGTTGTTGTTAATCTTGTTCCTCTCTCTCTCTCCCCGTCAGGTCGTGAGTTCGAATCCCGGCTGGGGCCAAATATTTGTGCTTTTCGTTTTCTCGTTGCCCCTTCTTGATATCACCTTTACGTGGTTGAAAAGGACGTTAAACTCCCATCCCCCGCCCCCCTTCCCCCCTCCCCCTTTCTCTGGGCCTAAAGTCTGCGCCTGAAATATTTGTGGCTTTCCATTCTTCTTTACATGTACCTGGTTCTACAGGCAAGTCGGATAAGAGCATAAGCGCGAAAGGTTTTATAAGCCCCTTTAGTTCTACTGACGGCCACTGTGGTATGTGTGTGTGTGTGTGTGTGTGTGTGTGTGTGTGTGTGTGTGTGTGTGTGTGTGTGTGTGTGTGTGTGAAAATTTGTGAGTGGGTTGAGTCTGGCAGGCATACCCTTTAGGCGAGCTAAAGCCATAGCAAAATACTGATCGGATCCAAAATAATCTGGAAACAAAGATGCAAAGACACCTGAACTGATGTAACTATGAGATATAATGTTTTTGTGCCCCTGTACATGCAGTACATGAACTTGTGTGTGTGTGTGTGTGTGTGTGTGTGTGTGTGTGTGTGTGTGTGTGTGTGTGTGTGTGTGTGCTTGTGGTTATTTGGCTATGTATACTTTCACTGCAAGCGGACGTCGCGTCAGTGACGAGGCGCTGTGGTAACCAGATTATGTCCATAATTCTCAAAGCGTTCTCTTTTGCACGGAGCCGTGTCTTCAATAAGAGAATAATAATAATAATAGGTCTTATAAAGCGCTAACAATCTGCTCATAGAACACTCAGTGCGCTACACACACACACATTCTCACGCATACATGAAACATGAAACACTAAGTATGTGTGCGGGGGGGGGGGGGGGGCTGTCAGGAGGGGTAGTGCTGCTACAGATCATATGCTAATTTGAAAAGGGAGGGTCTGGGTGTTCCTAAGGGAGGGAGGCAGAGAATTCCATTCCTGGGGGGCACTAAAACCGAAAGAGCGCTCACCGAAAGTTTTGAGATTGAACTTGGGAACTTTAAGGAGCTTTTCTGAATAAAGCTCTGTTGATGTGTGTGCGTGCGCGCGCGCACGCGTGTGTTCTGCTTTTCTCAGCTTTTACTGATGATGATGGCGGCCTCGCAGTGCATGTCGGATAACTGGAGCACCATCTACGAGCAGGCAAATATCTACGTTCGGCCGACCGACGAAAAAATCACGAAGAACCCTCTGAAGGAACTGATCAGACAGCGGGCCCAAAACCCCGAGAACTTGAATGCCCTCTACTCCTTGGTGCTGGTGCCAGAACTGAGACCCATTACCGCCTCTGTTCCTTCGTACCTCCAAGAATCAGTTTCCAGGACTGGCACACAGGTGCGTGGTCGAGTTAGAGAGCGGCACTTGTTTCCTTTGAAGTGAACGATGGTTTAGTTTTAAACTACAGCCTTCTCAAAAAGTTATGGACCACTTGCAAATATCATTCAACTTTTGTCGTGGTGGCATGCTGGTGTAGTGCTGAACATCGCTGAAACGGCGGCTTATGTAGGCAAACAAATGAGCACAGTTCATAATCAGGGATGCATTCTTTGACCTGCATCTCATTTTTGTCGTGCAGAAAGCCCCAGATATCGTTCACTGAACACTGAAACTCGGTCTAGTTTTGCCAAAATTGCACATTTTCAAACGCACCGAGCATGCTGTGTGACGCGCACGTGCCATCCACACAGTGGTCGCCATGTTCACTAATTACCCCCTAACCTGGCTACCGAATTTTACGGGGAAAATCTTATTCGTTTATTTTTTTCTGATTTATTGAAACTGTCACCCATTATGTTGACTGGTCCTTAACTTTTTGTGAAGACTGTTATAGACCTTACCGGCGCGAGGAGACCATTCTTAGTCGGCTCCACATTGGACACACGTACACGCATTCACATCTCTTGACAGGGGAAGATCCCCCCTCCCCCCCCCCCCCCTTCCGGTGTGTACCTTGTCATGAGCCGTTTACAGTCGTACATTTTTAATCTAGTGCGTTGATCTTACCGAGCTTCGCGTAAAACATTACTGTGCAGATTCTTTGAATGTGTTGTTCCGGGATGTTCCCCCTGACACTGGGGAGCCGGGGTGGTCGAATGGTAGAGCGTTGGACTTCTAATGCTCGGGTCGTGAGTTCGATCCCGGCTGGGGCCAAATATTTGTGCTGGCTTTTTCATATCGTTGCCCCGTCTTTGATATCACCCTTTGTGGTGGAAAAGGACGTTAAACCCCCAAACACCCACCCCCACCCGTTCCCCCTGGCAGCTGCTCGAGAGGGTCAAATCATTCAATTCTATAGAATATAGACACCTCAAGTAATACGGACTATCCTAGACCTCTGCATGTTGGATGTACAAAGAAGTGAAACGTACCGGCCCCCGTAGTGTAGTGGTTAGCACTTCGGATCATGGACCGGGAGACCCGGGTTCGAATCCCAGCCGAGGCAAGCGGGATTTTTTCCTACCTAGGTTGGCTCCTACCCAGAGCGGGTGTGCTATGGGCCCGATGGGGAGGCTGTTGCCACACAGCCGAGTTTCACCCACTTCACGGGTGCGACTTTGGGGGTGCTTCCCTTAGTATGACACGTCTTATGATGTGGATGATTACACGGCCGGCACCGCAGGTGCCGTAGTTCCCGGGCCTGGTTAATGCCGGGATATTTATGACAGGAAGCGTGGAATGCGGCCCTGTCCCGCAGTCCCAAACCACATGGACCTCCATAGCATCATCTTACTATCATCCTCATCTCCATCATCATGCATAATAAAAATTGTCCCAGCTTCCGAGTCCTCTGTGGGTTCCACCCATGACCTGGGAGGAACACCACTGGAGTTGGCAAAGAGTTGGGGCAGCAGCAAAAAAAAAAAAAAAAAAGAAGTGAAACGTGTATGGCTTAAACCGGATAGATTTTTCACATATATTTACATTTTGTTTTATTTTTTTCCTTTTTATTTCAATCTGGCGGAGAAGGAACTTGATTAGCCGCGAAATAGTCTTTGTTGCTTGCGTGGCGGTGAGCCCCAATTAAGTAACTAACTAACGTAACCGGGTACATTTCCCATCAGATGTAACTGGGTGGGTTTCACGTTATTAGCCTTGGTTACTGAGCCACTCGCTTGCACACACACTAATAAACTTGCCTGTATGCTTGCCAACGATAGCTTAGTTTCAAACTAGACGAGGAGAGTGAGTGAGTGAGTTTTTAGGGCTTAAAGCCGCGCAAGCCACAAAGACTAATTCGCGGCTGAAGACGGGGAGACGGTACATTATAGCGAGGGTCTGTGAGATCTTTTGTTGAAGAGAAAGGGCCGATCAAAACAAAAGCATGGTGGCACAGTCAAGTTTCCTGCTTGTGGAGGTAGGACAGTGTTTCGGTTTGGGTTTATTTCAAATTCGGTTCCGGCAACAGTTAGCAATTCTTAGCTCTGGAAAATGAATAGCTGAGCTGACCATGCCCACAAAATAAAAAAAAATAAAAAAGGTAACTTGGGACGGTCGGTGGTCAGGTGGTTAAGAGACTTGTCACCAGTGCGAGAGGTCAGGGGTTCGAGTCCCACTCGGGGCAAAGAATTTTTCCTTCCCGATCATTCGGGCCGATCGTCGGGGGTTCTCTCCGGGTACTCCGGCTTCCTCCCCCTCTGCTTTGGAAATGTTCAGCCCACAAAATTTGAAAAAAAATAAATGCAATTCTAAATTCCGAAGCTTAAATAGCTGAGCTGACCCTTCGCACCACGTGATTGTAATGTGTTTATGTCCAGAGTGTGAGAGAATGCGTGTGCTTCACGTGAGCGTGCGTGTTGGGTTCAGTTCGCGGCGCTTTGAGTCGATCCATGAAATTGGGTAAAGCGCCTATACAATACTCATTATTATTGTTAAATTTAAATTCCCAAACTTGAATAGCTGAGCTGACCCTCAGCACCACGTGACTGTAATGTGTGAGAGAGTGCGTGTGATTCACATGAGCGTGCGATGGGTTCATTTCGCTTTGAGCCAAAGAAATTGGAGAAAACGAGAAAACAATCCACACTTCATTACTGTTATCTGATAATCGTCGTTTGTTTCTGGCAGGCGTTAGAGTGCGTGTGATTCACATGAGCGTGCGATGGGTTCAATTCGCAATCTGAGCCAAAGAATTTTGAGAAATCGAGAAAACAATCCACACTTAATTACCGTTATCTGATAATCGTCGTTTGTTTCTGGCAGGCGTGGAAAAAAGCAAAAGCAGGATATGTGAGTGATCCCCGCAAAGCTGGACTTCGGAAATATTCCAGCGTGACTTCCACTGCGAGCAAATCGGACGCACGCAAACTTTCGGCAAAGAGGTGGAAAGGCATGGAATCACATGCCAAACCTTTCCCATCCAGATCTGGACAGTGTCAGGACAGTTCTGTCGACAAATCTGGCACCAATGTCCGCATTGTGTAGACGACACTTAAATACATCTTTACACGGCAAGGGGTACTCTCAAAGTTACGATATGTATTTATCGATATGTGGACTTTCCATACATGTATTTATATGTGTATGAGTTGTCCGTAACTGTATTGTTTCAGATACGCACAATGTACGTGTTCGTGGTCTTAAGCGAAATAAATCAACACTTTCCGAGTTTTATGGAGACACACGAACTACTGTTTGTTCTTTGTTTCCGTTTTTTCTTCTCTCTCTCTCTCTCTCTCTCTCTCTTGTGTCACGCGCTGTAGCTACGCGCTTTATGTGTGATAGTGTATGTAATGTTATGTATGCTATCTGTGTGTGTGTGTGTGTGTGTGTGTGTGTGTGTGTGTGTGTGTGTGTGTGTTCGTAGTGTAGCAACGACAGACAGACAAACCTGTGCGTCAATTGTCTCAACACGACACCCCATGCATTACACCACAACACCCCACATACCACACCACGGCACCCCACATACCACACCACGGCACCCCATGCATTACACCACGACACCCCACATACCACACCACGGCACCCCACATACTACACCACGACACCCCACATACCACACCACGGCACCCCACATACTACACCACAACACCCCACATACCACACCACGGCACCCCAAATACTACACCACGACACCTCATGCATTACACCACGACACCCCACATACCACACCACGGCACCCCACATACTACACCACGACACCCCACATACCACACCACGATACCCCACATACTACACTATGACACCCCACATACCACACCACGACACCCCACATACCACACCACGACACCCCACATACTACACTAAGACACTCCACATACCACACCACGGCACCCCACATACCACACCACGATACCCCACATACTACACTATGACACCCCACATACCACACCACGACACCCCACATACCACACCACGACACCCCGCATACCACGGCACTCCACATACTACACCACGACACCCCACATACCACACCACGATACCCCACATACTACACTATGACACTCCACATACCACACCACGACACCCCGCATACCACACCACGATACCCCACATACTACACCACGACACCCCACATACCACACCACGACACCCCACATATCTGACACCAGGATATATGTATGCTCCTCTATGGCACCTCTCTGCGACACCCAATGCAAGACAACATTGCCTGACAACTCTTCTTTTAACGTGAACAATGTTTTGTTTTGTTTTTCTAAACCACACACACACACACACACACACACACACACACACACACACACACACACACACACACACACACACACATCAAGACAAGAACACCGACAGTTCACTCAGTAACTTCCTTTATAAGGTGAAACAAATGTGCGGCGGCTGGGTACCATGTTCACACTGATGAGTTCATTTCAGTCCACAACTAAACTAGTGTCCAAAAGAAACGATGCCAAGGGTTGGCAAGGACATACAATAAAAGCAGAACAATACAGAAATTTCAGAGTGGTATATTTCATTAGCAAATGTTTCCGGTATTCCCGAGCACAGACGCTTTATTTGGGACGTGGGATACGTAAACCTATGTTTTTAGGCCTCGGGGATCACTTTGCACAAAAACATTCTGACAACAGTTTGGTATCGTTTCTTTTGGACACTAGTTTATTCCGAATTCGAAGGTGTAGGTTTGAAAAACTTCGGACAGAACAGTCCAGTACAAGCGACAGTCTGGTAAGCAACTCAAAATGGTAAAATAAATGTAACAACAAACAAAAAGACATCACCTCAAAAGAAAATGAAACCGTTGCAGAAGATGCTGAACCATTAAACAAATTAAAAAAAAAAGAAAGCATGCAAAGAAATTTGTTTACTGATCTAAACCATCTATCACAATAGAAGTTATCTTCCTTTTCATATCCCAACACTCCATAAAAATTAAAATCAAAGTTCAACCCCAGTTTTTCTTTCCTTCAGATTTTTAAGTTCAAATATCATTCTTGGCAGTTTTGCACACCACTTAGACATATTCTGCTACAGGTAGGCTTCCGATGAAAGTGTAGTAACCGCCTTCAGTGTTGCGGCCATACTCGACCTGGTAAGACCTGCTGTGTTCGAACAGCCGACACGGAAAGATGGCGGACGTCTTCGTTCTCCTCGTTCGCAAGACTGTCAAACTTAAGTGTGTTGCAATCGGAGCCCGCCTAATCTCTAGGATAGGCTATTTCGAGCATATAGGCACAGCCACAAGCTCAGCCGTAACAAAAGAAAAGTGTCCATGTAAAGACTAGTTATCTTACAAATGGCGCCTTTAACCCAATCGCTGCCATGGTGGCATAATTGTGTGACTCGCGCCTCTACCCTAGATGTCAAACTTGTTCAAAATGTAGTAGTTCCAGTGGTTAAAAAAAAAAAGAAAAAAAGAACAACACTGAACCACCACCTCTCCACATAGAGGCACTTTATGCTTCCTTTCTACAGCATGTCATGTGAAGAGATACAATCAGTGAGCGACCAAAAACGTGTACGGCAGTGAAAGGATTAACAAAACCCGCCGTTGGCATACAACAGTCTCAGCGTTGCTGTAACATTGGTAACGCCATGGATCACAGAAATTTACTTCGCCTAAACTTGCAGGCAAAAACTTTCAGCAGTATGTATCACACTCTCTTTTCATGGTACATTGCGGCGCCTGGAGCATCTCATTAGAGACGGATACGTGCGCCGAGGAGAAGTCTACCATACCATACCATACCATACATGGAGTGTGGGTTCGAGCCCAGGTCGAGCTTGTGATATGTGAGACCGGTTTTTCCTGGTTACCAGGCTACCCATCGGGGGTTCCTCTCCGGGTTATCCGGCGTTTTCCCGCATCAAATTTGAAAAATAGGATACGTTGCACCGCGGCGACGGGCTTCCCCCGGGGGGAAGCTGTCCGAATTTCCCAAAATGGATAATAAAGCAGTAAAACAACAAGAAGAAGAAAAACAAAACAAAACGTGCCTCACCACAAAAGTGAAGCCGTCTTAAAACAGCTTTTGTATAGTGTCTTTGTTACTGGTCGACAAGACGGGCCCCGAAGTGTCAATTGCCTCGTCATTGAACCTGTCCAGCAGTCGTCGTGTCCATTTCACAATAGCGTCAGCGTAACGCCAGAGGTGCCGGTCTTTAGTTACTGTGTTTCCAACCTCATTGAGGTAGGCTATCCTGTAGTGATGCAGCAGCCCAGATCCCTTCGGCATCGTACAAGACCGAAAACCTCGAACAAACTGGTCGATCACGTGGACGCTTCCCACCACAATTTTGCTTGGGTCCACTGCAGGTTTGGAACGTTCTGTACGGCGATAAATTTTCTGGTATCTGTTGGGATGTGAAAGTGCTGGCAGGCTGTGTTGTTGAATGAAGGCGCGGGATCGACGGTCTGTGGGAGGTAGTTCAGTTGGAAGTCTCGGATCGAAGAAGGTGTTCAAAAATAAATATGCCCCACAGGCGGTTCCCTGGGATAAGCATACCGAGTGAGTCGTATTTGATACAGAAACATACGGCGGAAACAAACGAAAGCAACACACACACACACACACACACACACACACACACACACACACACACACACACACACACACACAGATGAAAGGAGTCTTTAGTTTCCAACGATTGGTGTTTTGACGCAACAGTCAGTCTTCGAACAAGTCGTTGTTACTACTAAATGAAAAGAAGAGAGAGAGAGAGAGATGAATGAGTCTGTAGTTTCTCCAACGGTTGATGTTTTGAGGCAACAGTCAGTCTTAGAACAAGCCGTTGCTACTACTAAATGAAATGAAAGGGTGGGTGGGTCTTTAGGGGTTTAACGTGCTTTTCCACCACATACGGGGCAACGATTAAAAAAAAGCCAGCACAAATATTTGGCCCCAGCCGGGATGCGAACTCACGACCCGAGCATTAATTAAAAGTCCAACGCTCTACCATCCGGCCAACCCGGCTCCCCAAATGAAATAAGAGAGAGAGAGAGAGAGATTTAACCCAACAATCGTTAACTTTCAATCAGCCGTTGCCGGTGGTGGGGGTCTTTTACCTTTGCGAAGTATGCGTCCAGCAGCGGAAGCAGATTGTGATGTGACCGCGGCACAAACAATTCATCAACGTCGCCAAGAAGCACGTAACGTGAGGAACGAAGATGGCGGTACACACAGTCTTGTATGGCACTGTACTGCCCCATGTAATGCATACTGAATTTATGAGAGGGGTTCAGATTCCATGGATACACCTCAGCCAGGCCGACTCCTTTCAACACCTAAACAACACGACAGTTGATTGGCGGAGTTAGTCGACTCAGTCGATGATAGTCAGGGGCGCCGGAAGATGTTGGGGGGAGGGGGGCAGAATCTCAGAGGGGGGAAAGGGGGGAAAGGCCAGAGCCAGTGAAAGGAAGGACGTTGCCCGGAGAAAGTAAAAAGCGGGGGGGGGGGGGGGGGAACAAAAACCTTTACGAACCAGGGAGCCACTGAAAGGAAGGACGTTGCTCGAAGAAAGTGAAAAGCGAGGGGGGGGGGGGGGGAGGGAGGGGGTGCAAGACCATGGCTTTGCCCCCCCCCCTCTTGCCATAGTCACCTGATTTTCCAGGGGGGGGGGGACAAAAAGATACTCTTGCCCCCCCCCCCCCCCCCCCCTGCTTGGGTACGGGGGGGGGGGGGGGAGCTGACCCCTACCCCCCCCCCCCCCCCCGGTTCCGGCGCCCCTGATAGTGGATAGGGGAGACTGGAAACCCTCCTCCCCCTGACTGTCACGAAATTAATGATGTCAGGCCAGGGTCAACCTTTTTACGCTTCTGCACGATGGCAATGATTATGACGACGACGGGGAGAACAAAACCAAGCCAGACAGACCTTATGGGACGTAAATAATACTGATTATGCAAGATGGAGAAGAACAAGCTGGATATTTAGACAGCCAAGCATTTTGCTGCTGAAATAAATGCGTTTGTATAGAAACTACAATTGAAGTTCGGGTTGAGAATCTTCACCACGACCGACCGGAACTGAAGTTCCCTCACTCGAAGTGTTCTACTACAGCCGTATGTCATAAAATGATGTTTTACTTTGCATTTCTTTAATTCTGGCCTATTTCTGCTGTTTGGGGTGTAGCTTGGTCAAAGTATTTTATCGGTCTGTGTGTATTGTATTTATTGTTTTAGCAATTTTAGTGAGCAAGGTGTAGTGTGACTGTGTTAGTATGAATGTGCGAGTGACTGTAATTTACACTAAGTCGCAGCATGCATTTGTGTGTGACGGCAAAGCAGCTCCTTTAAACCACAATAAATTCCTATTGTTTATAAATATGGTCATAAAGATAGTGTATTTTCATGAATTACTATACGCACAGCAAAAACTAATGACCAATACAAATATATATATATATATATAGATAGATATAGAATAGGAACAAAGGCGTCGCTAAAGCCGAAAACATGCGCTCAATCAGGTCAATTTGAAAATAGGGGAAGTAAGTAAAGCTGAGAGCGCTCCCTAGATCTAGGAGATGTGTGCTTTGTATGCCAGTGGACAAGTCCGCCTTGCCCTATATTGGCTACAAGCCACATTGGAAGGAGGGTGGGGGGACCTACCATCCTACCGCTGAAACGTCTAACAGATCTAAGGGTATCTCACCATTCATAGGGCCCCCATTCCCCTCCCACCGGGAGGAAAATGGTCGGTACAACCTAGGCCATATGAATTGGTGATTTTAGCCGCTCACGACCATGGTTTCGGGTCAATGGGACCCTCATCTGGTGAGCATGCGGCGATACCCACGAGGGCTGCAGCGTCCAGCCAGCACTAAAAGGCTGCCCCAGAATAATCTGGTGCGTCTCCAGTACTAGCAGACGTCGCTACCCTAAAGCTCTGCAAGAGGTTTCAGCGGTAAAAGACTAAATAATTTAGAAGGAGCAACTGCCTAGGTGTAATGTCATGTAATTACATTTAATATAGAATAGGAACAAAGGCGTCGCTAAAGCCGAAAACATGCGCTCAATCAGGTCAATTTGAAAATAGGGGAAGTAAGTAAAGCTGAGAGCGCTCCCTAGATCTAGGAGATGTGTGCTTTGTATGCCAGTGGACAAGTCCGCCTTGCCCTATATTGGCTACAAGCCACATTGGAAGGAGGGGGGGGGGGACCTACCATCCTACCGCTGAAACGTCTAACAGATCTAAGGGTATCTCACCATTCATAGGGCCCCCATTCCCCTCCCACCGGGAGGAAAATGGTCGGTACAACCTAGGCCATATGAATTGGTGATTTTAACCGCTCACGACCATGGTTTCGGGTCAATGGGACCCTCATCTGGTGAGCATGCGGCGATACCCACGAGGGCTGCAGCCTCCAGCCAGCACTAAAAGGCTGCCCCAGAATAATCTGGTGCGTCTCCAGTACTAGCAGACGTCGCTACCCTAAAGCTCTGCAAGAGGTTTCAGCGGTAAAAGACTAAATAATTTAGAAGGAGCAACTGCCTAGGTGTAATGTCATGTAATTACATTTAATATAGAATAGGAACAAAGGCGTTACTAAAGCCGAAAACATGCGCTCAATCAGGTCAATTTGAAAATAGGGGAAGTAAGTAAAGCTGAGAGCGCTCCCTAGATCTAGGAGATGTGTGCTTTGTATGCCAGTGGACAAGTCCGCCTTGCCCTATATTGGCTACAAGCCACATTGGAAGGAGGGGGGGGGGATTATATATATATATATAAGATCATATACGCACCTGTAACATTCTTCTTACCGAAGGACCCACATTTTGCACGTAGAAAACAAAATGGTCGACGCCCATGACAACGCTGGCGGCCACCATCTCGGCGATCTGGATGTGGTTGTCGTACTTACTGTGAAGGGCTGGGAAACACCGTGTGATGTTCCACTCATAGTTTTTGGCCTTGGTTTTGGTGATGCTGTCAGTATTACGCGCGGTAGTGTGACTGCTGTTGCTTCCAGACTTTTCGTTGAAGACGTTTCCCAAGCTTATGTTCGCAGACACTGCTAACGAGTCATTGCGTGGGTTTCCGGTTGGACTCTCGCTGCTATGTTCTGTCCGTGTGACGTTCCAGTAATAGCTTGCCGCCTTGCTTTTGGTGATGCTGTCAGTATTACGCGCGGTAGTGTTACTGCTGTTGCTTCCAGACTTTTCGTTGAAGACGTTTCCCAAACTTATGTTCGTAGACACTGCTAACGAGTCATTGCGTGGGTTTCCGGTTGGACTCTCGCTGCTATGTTCTGTCCGTGTGACGTTCCAGTCATAGCTTGTCGCCTTGCTTTTGATGATGTTGTCAGTATTACGCGCGGTAGTGTGACTGCTGTTGCTTCCAGACCTTTCATTGAAAACGTTTCCCACGCTTTTGTTCCCAGGTACTGCTCGCTGACTCTCGCTGCTAGGTGCTTTCCGAAACGTTTCCCAGTCATCTTTCGAGTGATTACGTTTCTGGCTGTAGTGCACGATAAGGAACGTCTCCAGTGAAGAACTTCCACTGTCTACTGCCACGGCAAATGGATGCCCGTCGGCGTCTTCGAGAGGGCAGATCACAAAAGCGCAACAATACCTGAAAAATTAAGGCAGAAGGAAGGTGATTTGGGGAAACTGTTCATCAACATGATTTTACGCTCACAGCTGTTCTGTCGTGCTTTTTTTTAAGGATACTCAAATAAATGGACACCAGTCTTGGTAATAATGCATCTCAAACGCCGCAACGTCGCCAGAACTAGGAAGTATTTTGTTTAGCCTCGTCTCCTTTTCGAGGTAGGCCTGAGTTTCAGTAAAATCTGATCGGCCCATGTCTTGCAGTTCTATAGAGAAATAAAAAAAACAAAACAAAACAAAAACTTTTAAACAAGCAAGCACTTCCACAGGTTTAACCCTTTCTACACTGACGCTACCATTACACGTGTGGCACCAGTTGCCTGGATCCCGTGGCAACATTGCACCATGTAGGCCAAAAGAGTTTTCATATAGGACCGGCCCCCGTAGTGTAGTGGTTAGCACTTCGGACCATGGACCGGGCAAGCGGGATTTTTCCTACCTAGGTCGGCTCCTACCCAGAGCGGGTGTGCTATGGGCCCAATGGGGAGGCTGTTGCCACACAGCCGAGATTCACCCACTTCACGGGTGCGACTTTGGGGGTGCTTCCCTTGGTATGACACGTCTTATGGTGTGGATGATTACACGGCCGGCACCGCAGATATTTATGACAGGAAGCGTGGAATGCGGCCCTGTCCCGCAGTCTCAAACCACACGGACCTCCATAGCATCATCTTACCATCATCCTCATCTCCATCATCATGCATAATAATAAAAATTGTCCCAACTTTCGAGCCCTCCTTGGATTCCACCCATGACCTGGGAGGAACACCACTGGAACCGGTAAAAGAGTTGGGGCAGCCAAAAAAAGAAAAGAAAAAAGTTTACATGTAGGGGAAGTGTTGCGCAGATGTTGCACTTCACTTTGAGATCACCGTATGCAGATTGCCAAGGAAACCTGACAGCAGACATGTCGGAAAGGGAAGTAAAATGTAAACAAACAGTCACGACTATAATCATAGCTTTGGTAGAGTGAGTTAACATTCAAACATAAATGACAGTGATAGTCTATCTTCAAAGCAGTATGAAACGCTTCGATTTACTCAAGACCGGTGATAGCGAGTTGAATTGTCCCTAATGTTTTGTCAATGCACAGTCAATGCAAACGGCCAGTTTGACACCTGACCTTGACCTGAAGGTATTACCTAAGATAAAGTTAACTTCACGTGATATGCAGGCTTCGCACAGCAATTGGCTGAATTCAAGGGTGGGTGGGCGGGCGATCGGGAGTTTAACGTCCTTTTCCACCACATAAGGGTGATATCAAAGACGGGGCAGCGAGAAAAAGGCCAGCACAAATATTTGGCCCCAACCGGGATTAGGCTGAATGGAAAGGGAGCTCAGGCCTTCCAATGATTACCCAGTATTTTTACATTTGGCCAGGCCAGGCCGAATGAGCGCCGTGGAGGTCTTGCATATATTTACAAGCTGAAGAAACGGACTTTGTCTGGTTATAAGGCTGATGCCACACAGGAGTGTGTCCAGTCCGAACAACAGCGAACATGGTGTTTTTCCGTGTTTCTCGTGTGACATGCGGCTATAGCACGCCTTTGTCCTAATTTTTTTTTTCAAGAGCGTGTCTTGAGCTGTTCCCCAAGTTTTGTTCGAACAAAAGCGTCTCCCGTTTGTCGTAATGAGCATTAAAGCGTCAGCTACGGGCGCAGAACTCCCTCAGGAAATAAAATAAAAACATAACATAATGACATACGTATGGCGTCTCTGGACGCTGGTAAGCTGTCCCTTGGCAGTTCTGCTGATCTTGCCGTCATCACTGCCGTAAAAGTGACAAGAAACGTCCCGGTACAAGAGGGGAAGTCTGGCAAGGCCCACAACTCTGATGACCGGTGGACGTGGTCTATCGTCATAATGCGCAGAGTAGACGAAAGCGCCATCGTGGCTGTCACATCGCTGCCAGTGTGGACAACCTTTCGGTATTGGGTCTCCGTCCCAGAACACGAGGTCTTTCACTTCCTTGGTATTTTTCATAAAAGTTTGAGTTCTCTTTGAAAGACGCCATGATATTTGACCCAGCCGATAGGTTACTACGAAACCTACAGACAAAAGTATTAAAACTATTGCCTGATAACTCTTCCAGTGGTTGCCTTTGCACAGTGGCCGCTTCTGCTGAGGGTTTCCGGGGATTTCTGTTTCCCTGGAAAAAGTTGGAAGTAAATGTACAGCGCTTTCGAATGCAAAATTACCAAACCAGCACCACAAACAACAACAACAACAACAACAACAATATTTAAAAAGGAAATGAAATCACGCCAACCAAACCAAAATTATTATTAACAACAACAACAACAACACATACACACACACTCACACACACACCCCGTCAAACAGAAGCTCTCCTCCTAATGTACATTTTCCAGCAACTGGGTGTATATGCTAAAGACTCACCTATTCAAGATAGCATATGATCTGTAGTATCATCTACCCCCCTCGCCCCCCCCCCCCCCCACACACACACACATAGTGTTTCATGTTTCATGTATGCGTGAGAATGTGTGTGTGTAGCGCACTGAGTGTTCTTTGAGCAGACTGTTAGCGCTTTGTAAGACCTAGTAGTAGTAGTATATGCTGGGGAAATGCGCCCACGTGATCTACACAGACAACGCTTTAAAGATACATACCGCACCTTGTTTAAGCTCACAGATCGACCTAAGCTTATTATGCTGACAAGAATGTAGTCTCATTCAGATGTGAGCTAAATCTGAGCCCATTCCGGGCCGTCGTTGCTAACACATGAGCCAAAGTGCAAGTCTATCAGCTACTATGCATTGTACAGTGAATGTTTAGAGCTATATACGGTCACACGTGACACCTAATTACCCTGTAACTGTAAACACGTACACGATGCGGGCTGGCATGGCATTCTGGTTCAGTCCCGTGTAGTCACAGGTCAGCGCCAGGCGCATGCAGCCAATCTGACCTACTTACGGCAGGGTGCCTTGCGGGACACCCGTCGACAATTTTGTTAGCAGCGATTTTCTCGCCCAGCACGTGTGTGAAGTACTGGCACAGCTGACACAGAAGCAATACTAACTGAAGACATGGTAAAATCCAATGTTGACAGGCACATCCGGGTGGCCGTCTGAAGGGACGTCACCGGTTTGTGTGGAGCAGACGAATGATCATGGCCGCCGCTGTACTCGATACGTGCTACATGTAAATTCGAGCAGGGAGTACACTTCATATGGGGTCGATGGCAACGTTTACAAGTTTACCGAGATCTAAGATAGCCTTTGGGGAGACCGCTGGCTCAACAATGGCGGCGTCTGTGCGAAACACTTTTGACACAGTGGGAGTTGATCAACCTGCAGGAAGAATCTTTAAACCTAATACACAGCATAGTAGATTCTCATGCAGTTGCTAAATACGTATAGCATTCTCCTTCCATTCGATCCAAGTGTCTGCTCACGTTTATGCTCCGTCTAATCAACTGAAAGTGAAACAACAGTACCCAGTTTCCGAGAAATCACCAAACAGTGCAAGACAATAATTAACATCAGACTGAATACAGTCTTCACAAAAAGTTAAGGACCAGTCAACATAATGGGTGACAGTTTCAATAAATCAGAAAAAAATAAACGAATAAGATTTTTCCCGTAAAATTCGGTAGCAAGGTTAAGAGGTAATTAGTGAACATGGCGACCACTGTGTGGATGGCACGTGCGCGTCACACAGCATGCTTGGCGCGTTTGAAAATCTGCAATTTCGGCAGAACTAGACCGAGTTTCAGTGTTCAGTGAGCGATACCTGGGGCTTTCTGCACGGCAAAAATGAGATGCAGGTCAAAGAATGCATCCCTGGTTATGAACTGTGCTCATTTGTTTGCCTACACAAGCCGCCGTTTCAGCGATGTTCAGCACTACACCAGGATGCCACCACGACAAAAGTTGAATGATATTTGCAAGTGGTCCTTAACTTTTTGTGAAGGCTGTAGAAGACTCCACTCCTGTCAATCAAAAGGGTCGAGCCCCCAGAATTCAGCCAATCGCGCCCCGCGACATAATGAGCACAACACATGGCAAGACTACGAGGGAAGCACGTACTGTAGTTTGATATGACTGGAACATGGAAGGAAGCAGTAAGTCCATTGACGTGAGAGAAAAAAAACGACCATTATGTCAATCTCTTTCGTCTTGAAATCACTCCTTTTTTCATACAATTGACATCATGGACGTGATATATTTTGCCAATACACGCTTGCCGAGTGGTTTTGAGTTATTTGTTCATGGGGTGTGAGGTATTCTCAGAAATGATCCACAAATGGCGAGACGAGCCAGAGAGTGTGTCATAGCACGCAGCACAGTCATGTTCGCGCATCGGTGGCAAATTGAGCCTTGATCGGGCTTGATTACCGCAACGTTCACATCGAAGTCAACAAACACAGACAGTTCATGGCCCTTAGACTGCTTAGTGATGTCGTACAATGTTTGGTAGAAAGGCCTAAGCGAAGTGGACTGGACAGGTGGATGGGTGGGTGTTTGGGGATTTAACGTCCTTATCCACCTCATAGGGTGATATCAAAGACGGGGCAACGATGAAAAAGCCAGCACAAAATGAAATATTTGGCCCCAGCCGGGATCGAACTCACGACCCGAGCATTAGAAGTCAAACGCTCTACCATTCGACCACCCCGGCTCCCCTGTATTGGACAGGTACCTTAATCCTTTAAGCATATGATGGTAGAGGTATTGAACACGATTTCACTATTGGCAGGTGAGTCATTAGCCAATCAGCTGTACGGAATTTCACAGATTTTGCAATACCACTATTCATAGTTCCAGAGGTTGAGTTAAAGTTTGTTACAAATAACCAGACGATAGATAGACAACAGAAGGCTATAACATAGACTCACGTGATTCTGCGCGTAAAAAAAAAAAAACTTACTGTGAAAGCATTATTGAACATCTTCTGATGCAAATGACACAGATAAATTGGTGTCATTTGACTTCTGGCCGTTGCAAACGGACAGCGAATGATGTCGGCGAAAAGTAATAACTCAGACGTCAGTAATAACCTTTTGTTTTCGATCTCGTACATTCCGAGCTGAAATGTTGTATTTTGGCAATTCCAACAATATTTGTTCGAAAACATCAGTTACGCATTTCTCTCCAGATTTGCTTTTATCGAAAAAAAAAAAGAAAAGGTGAGACAATGTGTGCCTTTCTATATAGGTCTACATACTGTAGAAAGGATTCCGCATAGTGTTTCATCGCGTGAAATAGAAATTGCGTAGACCTCTAACTGGAGACGGAAAAGCATGCTCAACTGACCGTCCATTTTCAGACAAATATTTTGGATCTTTTCGAGTGTTAGTCGCTCAAATTCGATCAAATTCAAGCCAGTTCACTGTGTGCAATTCTAACATAATTTGTTCGAAAATGGACAGTCAGTTTCTCAGAATCTACAGTCGCTTTTACCACAGACCTAGGTCTGTGGCTTTTACCCAAATAATTATGTTGAAACAATATTGCCTTTCTCTGTACATGTTTACGAAGGATTCCGCATAGTGTTTCACAAAAAAGGAACCGAAAGATACTTACCTAGAAACAATAAACGAAAATGCAAGCATGAACAGAAGCTACAGAATGCTTCGAAACAGGCGATATAAACTTTAAAGGAATTAGTTTACACAGCACGTGTTCTTCTCTTTGGACTAAAATGTCGGAACCTGCATGGCCACGTCAGAGGTACGCTTCTGACGCGAAAAGTCAAAATGACGTTTTGTCTTTGACGCCGTTTGAGCTGACTGAGTGACTGTAGTGGATGTTCTTTCTCTTTTTCAAGAAGGCGTGTGTGTGTGTGTGTGTGTGTGTGTGTGTGTGTGTGTGTGTGTGTGTGTGTGTGTGTGTGTGTGTGTGTGTGTGTGTGAGATGTCTAGCTTGTTTTCCTAGTCTTGTACTTTTCGAGTTCCAATTTAATGTTGGAAACCGTGGAAACGAGATATACGTTTGCACACGATATGCACAGTGCATTAATTTCCGTGTATGGGCAAAGACACTGCTTCAGTAAACTGATATAAAATACACAGATAATTTTTTTTATTATTTTTTTTTCTTCTTTTTTCTTTTTTTACACTACCTCTCTTTAAAAAAAAACCTCTCCCTAAGCATCGTGAGCACTCAGGGTGAAGCCGTGCACTAAACCAAGTCTCCATCATCATCATCATCATCATCATCTCAGTCTGTCTGTCCCCCTCTCTCACCACCTCCCGCCCGGCTCCCTCCCCACAACCCCACCGACGCTCTCGACTGAAACGACGAAACATTTATTTACAAACTCCGACTCACAGTCTCACATTAGTCTCTCATATCTCTCATCAGTGTATCTCATCATTTCATCTGCTTATCATTCGCCTACATGGTCATATACAGCAGCATCTTTTATATAGGCAAAACATACGACCACATGCTACAAGAACGTTCGAGGAAATTCTGGACATATCACCCCACAAAACTCATCTTCAAAAAAAGAAGAAAAAAAAAAGAAAAAAAAAGAAAAGATTCTGTCACCAAAACGTCAACAAAGACATGCATCACTGCCCTACAGTGCGCAGGAACATACTCGAACAATGTTGCATTTTCGATGACGCCAAAACAAGCCAAGCGATTACGTCAATTACAGATCTACGAAACATCACAACGATGCTTGAAGAAGAGACATTACGTCAGCAAAGTGAACTTGAGAGTAAACACGCAAAAAACTCGGCCAGCATGGCACCAAAGACATTACATTACACACCAAAGATCTTGGAAACATCTGATTCCAAGGTCTTTGATGGCACAAATCTAGCGGTAACCCCAATGACGTGGCTAAGAGGTCGAGGTCGTACGTTCATCATTTGCTTGCTTCCCGAGTTAAAATCCAGGAGTTTTTGGTATCGTCAATGAAAGGAAAACAAGCTGAACACACACACACACACACACACACACACACACACACACACACACACACACAGACACACACACACACAGACACACACACACACACACACACACACACAGACACACAGACACACACACACACACACACACAGACACACACACACACACACACAGACACAGACACAGACACACACACACACACACACACAGACACACACAGACACACACAGACACACACACAGACACACACACACACACACACAGACACACACACACACACACACACACACAGACACACACACACACACAGACACACACACACACACACACAGACAGACACACACACAGACACACACAGACACACACACACACACACACACACACACACACACACACACACACAACTTTAGAACAAAATAATCAGCTCCTGATTGCGGCTGCTTTAAGGAAGAAGAAAAAGAAGAAGATTCAAATAAGCGTGCGGCTGTTCAAAACGTGGGAAACATATATTACAAGATTGAAACAAACTAAAATCAACCAAATAAAGTACAGCTTCCTTCTTCACAGCCACATCCAATCCAATACGTAAGAATTAGGAATTCAAACGAAACTATTAATACAATCAAAACCATAGCGCAAGCTTTTATCTGGAACATAGTGACCAGGCTGTTCTGTGTCACAGCATGTTTGTGGATCAGTCAAACATTTTATAGCCCTTCGTCTTGGATTCGGTTCAAAAGTTGTCGAGTCTCATTCACTATAGCGTCAGTATAGCGCCAGAGATACGGGTCTTCAGTTTGTCTGACTCCGACTTCCTGTTTCGAGGCATTCCTGTAGTGATGGAGCAAACCATCTGCAGTGTGTATATTGCAAGATTTGAAACCACGGCGAAACCTCTCCACAACATGGACGCTTCCCACCAGAACCTTGCGCGGGTCCACGGCAGGTTTGGAACGAATGGAAGGTGCAAACATTTTCTCGTATCTGGTGGGATGTGAAAGTGCTGGAAGGCCGTTTTGTCGAATGAACACGCGTGAAAGGTTGTTCGTTGGAGGCAGCTTTGTTGGAAGTCTGGGGTCGAAGAAGACGTTCATAAACAGATACGCCCCACAGGCTGGTTCCTGGGACAAACATTTTGAAAGTGGGGTGTGAGGCTGGAAGATAGGGGAAACATGAAATTATCATGTTTTGAACATAACAAACAGTACAAGGGAAGAGGGGGCATGACAGCAGGAATGACGTAAGTTTTTCTACGTCATTGTCACGGTCAGGGTTAGACTTGAGACTGTAGTGTAAACGCTGTTGACCCGAATCCATTCCGAGTCGAGGTAAACTCGGGCTGAACCAGGGTTGTAGTGTAGAAAGCCTCATCATATTCATAGAATGAATTGAGCCATGTATCAGTTGCATGTTTCAGCGCTGAGAGAGAGAGAGAGAGAGAGAGAGAGAGAACGAACGAACAAAACTTTTTTTTAAAAGGATGAAAGATTAGGTGCGCAGACCTTTGTAGATCTTGTCCTTGCTAAACTACAAATACTAAACTTGGAAAAAACTGCAGCTATTTCTTAACACACACACACACACACACACACACACACACACACACACACACACACACACACACACACACACACACACACACAAAATTAGCGTAGATATACATAAACAAGAAAAGCATTACATCAATCAAATACTAACAAGCAACTAATATGTACAACAGAGAGAGAGAGAGAGAGAGAGAGTTGGGGTGGGGGGTGGGGGGGGGGGAGGCAGAGAGGGTTGCACCTTTGCGAAGTGTTCCTCCAGTAGAGGAAGTAGATTGTCACGTGACCGTGGCACAAACAGTTCATCGGCGTCGCCAAAGAGCAGGAAGCGGGAGGCGTGGAGATGGCGATACAGACAGTCTTGTATGGCACTGAACTGCGCCTTGTAATGCACACCCTCTCCAAGCTGCGGGTGTAAGTTCCATGTATACACCTCAGCCAGGCCGACTTCTTTCAACACCTACACAATGTGCCAGTGGATTGATGAATTGGTAGGTTTGTGGATAAGTAGTGTTCAGGGCCCGCATGTAAAACCCGCATGTTAATTTAACCCACGGCTAACCCAGACTAGGACAAAACAAACAAACAAACAAACAAACAAACAAACAAAAATTAAATTAAAAAAGAAAGCGAAGACAGGAAGAAAAAAAAAAACCCTTCTATAAGAGCTTGGGCACCATGGTGGAATGGACCCGCCTCCTAAAAAAAAAAAAAAAAAAAAAACCTACAGAAAATTTAACCCTAGAGCTAGTTTAGTTCGAGGTTTGACTTTAACCCGGGGCTAAAGTCCCTAACCTCGACTTTTACATGCGGGACCTGGTTGATATATAGGAATATCGTCATTTTTGTTTCATCTCGTAATAGATGAAATACGACCATTTGTAAGAATTAGACAAAAAATAAAATGAAATGAAACCTTATTATCCAAAAATAAAATGATATAGCTACAAAGACCTGGGCCCGCATGTAAAAGTCAGGGTTAGGGAGTTTAGCCCTGGGTTAGAGTCTAACCTCGAACGAAACTAGCTCTAGGGTTAAATTTTTATTTTTTTTTTTAAATCAGGAAGCGGGTCCATTCCAGCAGGGTGCCTAAGCCGTTATAGAAGGATTTTTGTCTTTCTTTCTTCGCTTCCTTTTTTTTATATTTAATTTTGTTTTGAGGTTTCTTTTGTCCTGGTCTCGGTTAGGCCCGTAGCCGTGGGTTAAATTAACCTCGAGTTCTACATACGGGCCCTGTCTTCTATCTTGTCCTAGCTGTTACCTGTAACATTCTGCTTAGCGAAGGGCCAACGTCAAGCACGTAGAAAACAAAATGGTCGACACCCATGACGACGCTCGCGGCCACCATCTCGGCAAGCTGGACGTGGTCATCGTACTTCCGGAAGAAGGCTGGGAAACACCGTGTGATGTTCCACTCATAGCTCGTCTTCTTTGTTCTTCGAGGAGTGTTACTTGTGTTCTGTTCGACGCTCGAGAGGTTCTGTTTCTGGCTGTAATGCACGACAAGAAACGGCTGCGCTGATTGGTCTCCACTGTCTAGTGCCACTGCAAATGGAAGTACCTTGTCGTCTGTAAGAGGGCAGATGACAAAGGCACCCATATATCTGCAAAACACATGCAACAACAACAACAACAACATACTACTACTACTACTACTACTACTACTACTACTACTATTACTACTTGACGACTTCTACTACTTGTGTGTGTGTGTGTGTGTGTGTGTGTGTGTGTGTGTGTGTGTGTGTGTGTGTGTGGTGAGCTTGTCGTACTTGATTATTTGTCGTGTTTCATGTACCCCCACTGGGGTTTTTAAAAATACATTTGACTTGACTTGACTTGGCAAAATAAAATGTGCATGTTAAAGATCCCATGCCATTCGATAGAGACCGCGGAATCTAAAACAAGACACAAAAAACAAACAAACACGTTATGCATGCAGGAGGGGTGTGGGTGGGAGGGTGGGTGGTGTTTGAGGGTTTAACGTCCTTTTCCACCACATACGGGTGATAACAAAGACGGGGCAACGATGAAAAAGCCATCACAATTATTTGGCCCCAATCGGGATACCAAAATCCAACGCTCTACCATTCGGCCACCGCGGCTCCCTATGTATGCAGTAAGAGAGAGGAGGACACAATAGTGATGCAGCACTATGGCGACGCGCTTCCCAGGGGTCGGGGGAGGGGGGGGGGGGTGGGGGATGGGGAGCCCTAATTTCCCTTAAACGTCTGTCACACGTGACGATTTTGCGCGGCTACCAGCGGTAAAACGCACTCCCAGCCAGTGAAATCCGCTTGCAAGCGGTGTTGTCCAGGGACGCCGTCGCCCCGCCTGTGGATAGAAAACGGTTCTGCTTTTTCCTCGCCACGCCAGCCGGTCGCCGCTGACCGCTCTTTGTGTATTGTCAAACGCCAGGCCGGTATATAGCGCAGTGCACGCTGGTATCGTGTGAACAGAAAATCCGCTGGGTGAGTGCGAGCTCGCTGCAGGCCGTCTGTGTGTGAAAAGACCTTTACTTACCACTGCAATATGCAATGGGTCTATAATAAATAAATAAATAAATAAAACAGCAACATACGGATATCCGTTTTTTCTCCGGAAGTGTTCTAGGTTTCCCGAGGTATTTCTGCTGACAGCACCGTCCTGCCTGTCGTGGAAGCGACACCAAATGGACTTGTATGGAAGAGGACTTCTGGCAAGGCCCACAACTCGGACGACCGGCCGACGTTCCATATCGTCGTAATGCGCTGAGTAGACGAACGCTCTGCCTTTGCTGTCCAGTCGCTGCCAGTGTGGAGACCCTTTCGGTATAGGGTCTCCGTCCCAGTGCAGAACGTCACTGGGATGTAATGTTTGTGGTTCAAAGATATGTCTCAGCGGAGGTCCAGCTCTGAAGGCTGTTTTCAGAACAATTACCACGAGCAGTCCTAACACCAGTAGAAAGCATATTTTTTTCTTCGTCAGCTCCCGTACATTCATCCTACTTCCGTTTTGGGCGGGCATTGTGAAGTAACGTGACTGTCCGCCTCTGGGAAAAAAATAGAAAACAAATAAAAACGCTAATAATGTGAATGATGATGATGATGATGACGATGACGACGACAACGACAACAACAACAACAACACTATGACTACTACTTATGATGATGACGACGATGACGACGACGATGACATGATGACGGTGGTTACGACGACGACGACGACGATGACAACGAAAACAACAATATTACTACTACTTAGGATGATGATGACACCAACACCACTATGACTGATGATGATGATGATGATGATGATGACGACGACAACACTACTACTACAACTAATAATGTAAATAATAATAATGATAATAATAATGGGTATTTATTAAGCGCCTATTGCTCAGGGCTCAGGGCGTTTTTGCAGAGCAGATGAAACGGATAAACACGAGCCATCAATCAACTAACCTGTTCATTACCTGAGTGTGCAATATTGCCTCTGGCAAAAAAAACATAAGTAAGCGAGTTGTCCTACCTGCCTGACGTCTCCAATTTTAGAAACCGAAAAGTCGCAATATCCAAAAGTAATGGGGGTGGGTGGGTGTTTGGGAGTTTAACGTCCTTTTCCACCACGTATGGGTGATATCAAAGACGGAGCAACAAGAAAAAGGCCAGCACAAATATTTGGCCCCAAAACTAATGAGGCATCTCTTCTAATCCTTAGAGACTGCTTGGTAAGTGATATTTTTCGCCTCCGCTTTCTTTTTATTGTATTATTTTTATTTTTACTTTTTGGGCGAAATTACAAACATGTGTACAAAACACGCATAAATTAAAAACCACAATATACAGCAGTATACAGACCGGCCCCCGTAGTGTAGTGGTTAGCACTTCGGACTATGGACCGGGAGACCCGGGTTCGAATCCCAGCCGAGGCAAGCGGGATTTTTCCTACCTAGGTCGGCTCCTACCCAGAGCGGGTGTGCTATGGGCCCGATGGGGAGGCTGTTGCCACACAGCCGAGATTCACCCACTTCACGGGTGCGACTTTGGGGGTGCTTCCCTTAGTATGACACGTCCTATGATGTGGATGATTACACGGCCGGCACCGCAGGTGCCGTAGTTCCCGGGCCTGGTTAATGCCGGGATATTTATGACAGGAAGCGTGGAATGCGGCCCTGTCCCGCAGTCCCAAACCACATGGACCTCCATAGCATCATCTTACTATCATCCTCATCTCCATCATCATGCATAATAAAAAAATTGTCCCAGCTTCCGAGTCCTCCGTGGATTCCACCCATGACCTGGGAGGAACACCACTGGAGCTGGCAAAGAGCTGGGGCAACAAAAAAAAGAAAAAAGAAAAAAAAACAAAACAATATACAGCAGTGCAAAAACTAAATCAAACAAACAGAGAACAAGAATAAAACGAAGGCAGACAGGCAGGAAAGAAAGAAAATATAGTAAAATAAAGGAATACACATCTAACTCTCTCTCTCTCTCTCTCTCTCTCTCACACACACACACACACACAAATTCACACACGCATGCACGCAAGCACGCACACAAGGCAGTGGTACAATGCATGCGAGCCTAAAGGGAAGCAACTCAATTATGTAGAGTGTGATTACTTCCCTCCCCCGATTTCAGTTGCTACTATATATGGTACTCAACGCAAAGACAATGTCTTTGACACAACAGGCAGTCGCATGCGAGCCTAAAGGGAAGCAACTCAATTATGTACAGTGTGATTACTTCCCTTCCCCGATTTCAGTTGCGTCTGGTACTCAACGCTCGGGAGACGAAACTGTTAATTCCGCGATGTTTCGCATTCAAGATACTCGCACAGGCGAACTTCTTCAAATACAATCTTGAATTTCCGTCGTTTTGCTACAGTGTGCCTCATAAAAAGGTGATAGATGTTTAAAGTCAGGGTCCATACAGGTCATGGAATCCTGGAAAAGTCATGGAATTTGGAAATAGCTTTTCCAGGCCTGGAAAGTCATGGAATTATCTAAAGAGTCATGAAAAGTCATGGAATTTGAGAATTTTATGGAAGCCAATTTGAGCCCAACAGTGAAACGGTCAGCTTGGTGATTACTCACTGGACTGATTGCCAAAAATACCAACAAACTGCCTTCCCATAAGGCTAATGACTAACTCTGAACATTGGTCTTGCTGACTGCGGTAACTTGGATAAGCTCATAATTTCTACCCTCGCGTGTGTCAGTGTGAAAGAGGGTAAGGAAGTTGTCATGGAAGACAGGAGAATTGGCCTGGAAAAGTCATGGAAAAGTCATGAATTTTTGAGACTGTGAACCTGTATGGACCCTGTAAAGTGTCATTTGAAAGTGTCATTTGATAGTTCGATGTAGGTACTGAAACGTTCTTTGGCAGTTTGCTTCTCTTGAAAAGTGCAGATATAGACTTTCGCATTTTTCGGTATGAGCGTTTAAACGCGCCTCTAATAAGATTACTAAGCTTCAGAAAAGTTTGACAAGTTGGGAGTGCGGGGCGGGTGGGTGTTTGGGGGTTTAACGTCCTTTTCCTCCACATACGGGTGATATCGAAGACGGCGCAACGGACGAAGAAGCCAGCACAAATATTTGGCCCCGGCCGGGACACGAACCCACGACCCGAGCATCAGAAGTCGAACACTCCACCATTCGGCCTCCCCGGCTCCCCAAGTTGTGAGTGCGAATGCCCGCCCCAAATAGTCTACCTTAGGCTACAGGACAATAATTCAAATTTCAAGAAAACGCTAAATATTCCTATTAAACCGATCACGTCGCGTAAGGGACTCTATTAATGCTTTAAAATTCACCCAAATAATCACAAAAATCCAGCAGACAAAGACTCGCGTGTAGAGTAAATTTCAACAAATTCCAATATTCCATTTTTTCGCAGTGTTAGCAGCGACCACATACCCCCTCATTCCTCTATCGTCTGCTAGCTCTTGTGTCAGCCGCGCATGAATACAAATAGTCCACAAGCCAGGCTCATTTTTCCCTAATTTTACTATTACCTGGCATGAAACTTATTTACAAAGCCAACAAAAGCCCCAGATTGCCATTTTTTAGTCTGCACACAAATTTAAAAAGGGATACAAATTTTGTACTATATCAGAGACATGTATGTCTCTGTTATGTATGTCTCTGACTCTATTTAGCGTAGTTACTACATGCCCAGGAAGCTATTAGTGTCCTGTAGCCTTAGCGATATGTTGACCTCTGAATGCAATATACTGACCTCCCTTGGTCGCTCGGACTTCAGATGAAACCGGCCGAGGCTTCGCCAGCTAGCGATTATTAACAGCAACACTATCACGGACGCCGATATGTCCCTTCGCCTTAAACCTTCTGTTGACTTAGTGCTGGTATGTGAGGTGCTGTAACTGTGCTGTAAGTGGTATGATGCTACACATCACCAGAACAGCTCACAACGATCTGTAAGCAGCCCTTTACGTGTCAGTATACGCCACCACTTTTGTTGTGGGACAAATGCACGTCGAGAAACCTTCACTGCCACTGTGACGGTAAATATGTATACAGTAAGGTATATTTCAACGCGCATTTGTAACATCAGTCCCGAAGCCCACTCCTCGACGAAAACACGTAAAACAGAGTTGTTAAAAAGGCTACTTCTCTCCAGCTGTGTATTCATCCATATTCAAACATTTTATTTGACGGAAATATCTCACTTACTTGTTTCTGAAGCTGATCCCACAAACAAATTGATTTTACGTGCGCATTCCACATTTCAGATTGTCGATGCTTTCAAGCAGTACTGATACATATCTAACACATATATTTCAGACTGTTTCAGTACTGAACTTGAAAGCATATTAAATGCTTGGCTGCATTTTAAAAACACATTTTAAGAGCGTATCCCTGTTATTTGCATTTGAAGCTTTTCGCATTCTGCCCAGCTGTGCGACAGATGCTTGCACGGTGATGATTGTGTTCAGTTTCCTCCCCTCTCTCTCCTATAGATGTACACTTCTGATTTGTTGAATCGACTGTCTGTCTGTTGTTGTGTGTAACGTCCCTCGACGGACAGTCTAAAAGGCAAAGTAATCTTCTTCTTCTTCTTTGCGGTCGCTGGGGTCACACTGGCAGGCCGGTTGTCGGTAGTGGGGCGACCATTCCCAACCCAGCGGGTCCCCGGGTGGCGGGGGAGCCGGGGTGGCCGAATGGTAGAGCGTTGGACTCCCAACGCTCGGGTCGCGAGTTCGCATCCCGGCCGGGGCCAAACATTTGTGCCGGCCTCCTCATCGTTACCCCGTCCCTGATATCACCCGTATGTGGTGGAAAAGAACGTTAAACCCCCCGACACCCACCCCAACCACCCCCGGGTGGCGGATAGGGGGATGGCCCTTAGAGATAAGGGTTAACTGCGAAATAAGTCAGGCTTGCCCGGTCGAATAAGCAGTCCTGGACCAACTGGCTCTAGCCTCAGGGTGGGACCCCTGGTTAAACAATCCCCCCTGTGCTCTCAGGGTAGGACGTATGGGCCAAGAGCTAAGGGTGGGGTAACCCCGAAAGAAACCCAGGAGGCTGAAGTCGGCAGTACTGAGCGAAAAGCGCCTCCTAACAGATCACGGTGCTACGCAACCCGCTACATGATCACACTGCCAAAGTAATTAACTCAGTTCCTACCAGATCAGTTTCGAGTTAAGCTCCAATGACCTCACTAAAAACAAATAATTAAATTTGGCCTAATGTGAGTGTTGCACTTTGATTATACTCGTGTTTGCTGCAGTAAGTGCCATCAAGGAACCGTGAATCTAGTCTGATTTTCGCGTACTATACAGGGCCAACACCGAAAAAAGTCAAAAACGTGTGATACTCGTGTGCGGTACGGAATGTGTTAAACTGCCCACAAGGGATTCATGTGGCTATAAGTTGTTTAGGCACAGAAACCCATCACGTGATTACGATTTCGGCTAATTTTCAGCTGCATACCACAGATTTTTTATTTTATTATTTTTTTTTTGGGGGGGGGGGGGGTGGATTTAAGCGTCCTCGAATCTGCCCTCTCCTAAGTTTCGACTCGTAAAGTGTAAGCTGTTCGCGAATCGCAAATTTTCGTCTCCACGTTCCTTAGCTCCATCGGAATATTCTGTCTTTTCAAGAGTTATCAACTTACGCACGTTTTCAGAAACTGATGTGCAAAAATTGCTGCCATTCGTAGACTTGGGTATTGTTTCATCAGGTTTTTTTTTTTTTTTTTTTTTTGGGGGGGGGGGGGGGTCGTGCGATTGATAAATTCTGATAAATGGAAATACACAAAAGACTAAATGTGCCTGCATGTGCAAACAGCAATGTCTGTGAGATAAAGATCGGTTAAGCGCAAAATCCGTATGTTAAATACAGACATATTTACACACTTGTCACACGGTAGCATGTAAAATGTCGGCATGAGGTAATAAAACAAAGGCATGGCTTCATATCCGGAAAATGGCGGTCATATAGAATTGGCTGTATTTATATTAAAGAGTTAAGTGATAAATTATGCGTGTCTGGCAAATGCCGCACCCGATACTGTGAAAATGAATGTGTGTGAGATCACAAAACGTGAAGTGCAAAATTTACATGTAAAAGGAAGACATGTGTACACACACACACACACACACACACACACACACAGTGGTACAATGCATGCGAGCCTAAAGGGAAGCAACTCAATTATGTAGAGTGTGATTACTTCCCTCCCCCGATTTCAGTTGCTACTGGTATGGTACTCAACGCAAAAACAATGGGCCGTGGTCACGACGCGAACGCAAATTTCTTTGCGCAAATGGGTTGCGGATCGTAAGTTCGTACGTGGCTACGTGAAAACTATCTCTTCCGCTAGTTGGCCGGTCACGACGCGCACTTACTGGAAACGGTGTCACGTACGGGTTATTTTTAGATAGATGTGGAACCCCTGGGATTCCCACGGAAAACACCATCACGTGGCCTGCACAAATTCTCCTTTTAGCGTGAAGCGTGAAAGAGTAGAGGGGGTGTGTTCAGTACGCGTTCACTACAGAATTTTTGTTTCTGTTTATCTGCCGTAGCGTCAGGTTAAATGCGTGGCATGTATGTGGAGAGTGTGATCAGGAGAGCATGCAGGTCGCATATAGACCGCTCCCTAGCAGTCTCTATCTCAACATTGGACGGACTACAACCAGTAGAAGCATTTACTGCACGTACAAACCGTATGTAGCAGGCTCACTGGCAAGAAAACCAACGGAATGAACCTCAATCAAAGAACAACGAAAAACGAAAGAGGAGAGGATAACAACAACATCAACAAAACTCTCCATATACATGCCACGCATTTAACCTGACTTGCTACGGCAGAGAAACATGACTCGACCATAACTCTGAATTCGGAGCCCGCACATTTCGGGTCCACAACACAATGAACTTGATGAGACCTGCATTGACAGGCATACGATCAAAACGGTGGTGGCTGATCAGTGAGGACTGACCGAGTGCGTTCAGCACTGAACTAGTCCGAAACACACACAACAAATGTTAACCCACAAAAAGGAAACAAATCAACCCACGATGTGTGTACAGCCGGCCATACGGGCCTTTGCATTGCAGGGTGCGTAGTGAACTGAACGCGCCCCCTCTACACTCAAGTCGTCCTACAGCAGATCGCACAATTCCTGCAGGTCTCTCCTCCTAAATCTAAACCTTTGAAGCATGTCCACATCGTCGTACGAGTCAAAAGGGTTAGTACGATCGCGGAACACCCTTTCCCGTCGCAATGCTCTTCTCATTTGCAGTTGGTAAATCAAGCGGGCCGCCATTTTTCAGATTTACGCAAAGGCTACGGCACCTTTCCGACACCCTCCTAGGTGGTGTACAATACGCAAGGGTTTCCGAGCGGCCGTAACTCTGCGCAAACGTCATGACCACCCAATTTTATCACAAATCGTAAGTTACGGACCCTCGCGTGCGTAAATCGGTGGCGGAAAAGTTACGAACGCGTCGTGACCACGGCCCAATGTCTTTGACACAACGTCACAAGGCAGTGGTACAATGCATGCGAGCCTAAAGGGAAGCAACTCAATTATGTACAGTGTGATTACTTCCCTTCCCCGATTTCAGTTGCGTCTGGTATTATGGTACTCAACGCTCGGGAGACGAAACTGTTAATTCCGCGATGTTTCGCATTCAAGATACTCGCACAGGCGAACTTCTCTATTTTCTCTCTATAAACCCGGCTTGTAGCTTTATAAATTGTTTACTTCAATGGGGTGACAATTCATTAATCACACCAACCCTTTTCGTGTGGCCACCATTGACTACAAAAATCGCCCCCACAAAGTGTAATGTACTAATGTTTGTCCCTTCACACAGCATGATAAGCAAGCTGAACAGGAAAGGTGTACAATATTGGCGGCGGTATCTGAGAAATGCAAAATCAATTACGTTTACACACGACACGATTCAAGTATTAACGATAAAGACAACTCCTCGTTGTCTGTCTAGTTTCCTTTCCTTTCCCTGTGAGACTGTGTGTATGAAAGTGGTGTATGTAGTTATGATATACGGCGCTTAGAGCCTGTTTTATTTCGTGTATAGGCGCCTTATAAACCGTTATTATTATTATTATTGTTGTCAGTGCAAGATAGAACTACACAAAGGCTGGTGATAGAACTTTCCGCTGTGCCACTTTTGCAGATTCAGCGAAGCCACTAGTTGGCGGTTTTTACTGACTCTGTGTCTCTTACAGCTTTCAAAACTGTCAAATTCAGAGGGTCATTTTGTAAAATCAAAGGATCAGGCCTTGAAGTACGAAAACCTGACCCACTGTTTACAAGATTGTCGGAAATGACACGTGCTTTATGAATCGGAAACCTCAGCACTAGGGCCCATAATTCTCTGTTGTTTCCCATTCCAGCAACCGTCTGAGGTGTGTTGTTTTACTTTCGGTTTTCAAGCCTTGAAAACCGTGCGTCAGGATGACGTGCAGTGCAGTACACGTCTTGATAAACGTGCGTCACATTGACGTGCAGTGCAGTACACGTCTGGAAAAACGTGCGTCACAGTGACGTACTGCCGCAAAACCTCTGCATCAGATTTTGAAATCTCCGCGTAAAATTAATGACACACATGTGTGCGTAATAAGAAACACTGTACTTAATCTTTTAACCGATGGAGTTAACAATTAACCGGTAGCTTGTAGCGGTAGTCCATTTCCTATCCGGTAATTCTAAATTCCAACAAGCAGAATATCGGAAATTACCATAAAGTTCGATCTCTGGTTGCAGTTATTGATTGTGACTGACTTTTAAAAGATACGATCGTGAGTACCACAGCGTCACTGTTTACGAGTCCAGTTCGGTCAACCGATCTTTTAATTTGTATACATTGTATATTTTGTATATTGCCAGCAGACACCCGACGGCAACTGGGTCGACATTTGTAAGTAACTCGGTTTTCCCCTAACACGGCAAGCCATGAGAGATGACAGATGTTCGTTTCTGGGTTCATTGTACACGGCACAATGGAATGAGGACTTTGACTTCGATGCTTTATTTAACAACGGTAGGAGATATTGGTTACAATAACCACTTATCGAACTTGCCGCTGAACACTGAACTACCAGTTACGTACAACATAATGGTAGTATAAAAGCACAAGAGAATTAAAAAGAACACCCCCCCCAAAAAAAAAAAAAACAAAAAAAACCAACAACAACCAACCAGCCCAGCAAAGCTATGAGATACACGAGTAATTGAAAACAACAATAGACCAGAACAGCAAGAGCAGAACTGGCAATGACAACAAAACCAAAACCAAAACAAAGGGTCGTTTGGCTCAAGCGCGCGGACATGTCCACATTTTCATTAGGTGAGGTGAAGGATGCATACAGTAAGGATAACAGTTTCTTGAAGAGCTCCTCTTTAAAACCTGCGAGCGTTGCTTTTGCTGTGATATTACCTGGCAGTGAATTCCACAATGTTGCCCCCGAGAAAGACATGTATGTAATCGGTGAGACGCCAGCTTCGATTGAACTTTTTGAGAACGTTTTTTTGGTGTCTGGACGTTGAGTAGGCAGTGCTTGTTAGGCACAGGCTACTGTCATTTTGTACTTGAACAACGAGTTTATGAAGTTAAAAAAACACCGATATGCCGAGTCAAAATGTTCCGCCGTCGATCGAGTGAACTTTAGCGAGTTCCCGCCGAAGAGTAGTAATACTTATTCATCGTTGGCTCTTTGCCAGAACGGTTGACTTACGTTAGTTGCCTCAAACGTTGAAAAATAAAGTTTCACTTTCACCCATAGCGGCCTTTTTTTCCCCTTTGATCTCACCTGTGGAATAAGTGTCCGTATTGTACTAATCCTGGATAAATCATGTGACATAGTCTGAGTACGACATCACATGACAATCAGGCATGGTTCCGTGCCAGAAGGTTCTTTTCTTTCAGATATAAAAAACAAACATACAACCGTTTTGGCACACACAAAAAAAAACATCGATGACTAAGTATTACTACTCTTCGCTCCCTCTGTCAACACGACCGACGACGGAATATTTTGACTCGGCATATCGGTGTTTCCAACTTCATAATAGAGAGAAATAATGAGAGAGAGAGAGAGAGAGAGAGAGAGAGCTCTTACATCCATCAACCGGTTTTATCAGCTGAACACATCCAGTATTTCACCAGTACGCCCAGAGCAGGACTGCAGAGTTCGCCTCTTGCACGGTTCATATATATACAGCGTGAGGCATGATTTTTTTTTTTTCTTCCGGCTAGACTTCTGCCCTGGGCCCCATTGTGCTGTCAGCGGAGAGACGCACTTGCGCATTCAACGTCGCACGAGAAGGTCATAAAAATCAAGCTCTTAACGCGGGTGGGTGGGTGGATGGGTGTCCTTTTCCACCACGTATGGGTGATATCAAAGACGGGACAACGAGAGAGAAGGCCAGCACAAATATGTGGCCCCGGCCGGGATTCGAACTCAAGACCCTAGCATTGAAAGTCCAAAGGTCTACCATTCGGCTATCCCGGTTCCCCGCACTTTGAACGCGTGTGTTTAGCGGCAGGGACAAAATAACAGTACTCAGGTGCAGCTTACAATATTTGCTTTGCTTGCCCTTTTTTTTCTTTTTTTTTTTTAATTTTCTTTTTGGCATTCGTATTACAAGTATACATACAGACATTACACAAACACATATATAGACAATCACAAGCATACATACAGACATTACACAAACACATACAGACAAACACATACATACATGATTTACCTATACTGAATACTTAGACACAAACATACATGGCTTACAAAACAGATTCTACACAAGTTGAAGTATCGCCGGCAGTACGTGAATAATGTAGTGGCACAGCGTAGCATTGCTTGCCCTTTTGTTGAAGTTATACGCGCACTGAATATAAACTTCTTTTTTTTTTCAAATGACTTTGCCTAACTGGTGAAATGACTTTGAAAAGCTGACTAATTCAGGAAATTAACAGCTAGTTGTAATCAGGATATTGACCAGAGCAGGCCTGATTTACATGTGACAAGCGATTGCTTACTGGTATCGGGGAAGAAGAGAAACCCACTCTCTCTCTCTCTCTCTCTTTCTCGCGCGCACACACACACACACACACACACACACACACACACACACACACACACACACACACACACACACTCTCTCTCTCTCTCTGCTTCCAATGCTCGGGTCGTGAGTTCGAATCCCGGCTAGGGCCAAATATTTGTGCTGGCTTTTTCATCGTTGCCCCGTCTTTGATATCACCCATAAGTGGTGGAAAAGGACGTTAAACTCCCAAACACCACCCACCAGCTAAACATCCAGGGCTCCCTAAACTGTGCGTCTGTGCGTAATTTACGCACTGACGTAAAAATTTACGTCCTAAAAAAAATTCGAGGGGGTACGTTGAAGCATTATGAACGCGATCTGTGCTTAGCTTGACGCACTACCTCTGCCTTACCGTGCGTACGCCTATAGGCTTGTTGTGATCGAATGAGTGTTCTCCCTTGCCTTGGCCGCGTTCAGGTCGGTTCTGTTTTTGGTTCTGTTTAACGCTCGCAGGCTTGCAGATCGGCGGCAACTACAGCCACCCTCGCGCACTGAACGTGCCCCATCTTTTTCCGCTTCTGCGCTCGAAACCATGGACGAAAGATTTTAGAGTCAGCGCTCTTGTTACCGATCGGATTCGCTTTCTCTGTGACGAATCATGCCACCGAAAAAAGTGAAAGTTCAAAAGACTATGTGTAACGAAACGGGTTTTATATTTCTGTCTGGCTAAAGTTAGGTAGACAGTCAGAAAGTATAGTAATGCTATATCTGACTCCCACAACAAACCCTTTCGAAATTAAGTCCCATGGCAGTATTTATTACATTGAAACAGCGACAAGCACACATTCAGACAAATAATCAATGTAAAAATGTATGAACACGACTGACATGACACATGGTACTACAACGGTATATACAAACTGACATGGAGACGACTGATCATTTGACTGAAATGATGACAAACCCCTCGGTGAGAGGTGAAGTCTGCGAGACGATCCGTTACTGCAACTCCACAGCACAACGTCACAAAACACCAGGAATCGTTCTTGGCCGATCACTACGGTGTTGGGAGATCACAACCTCCTTAGACTAGGCAGGTAGACTCAGGGGCGAGGGAACGGTATCTGCTCACCGGGCGCCGTGGTCACGACGCGAACGCAAATTTCTTTGCGCAAATAGGTTGCGGATCGTAGGTTCGTACGTGGCTACGTGAAAACTATCTCTTCCGCTAGTTGGCCGGTCACGACGCGCACTTACTGGAAACGGTGTCACGTACGGGTTATTTTTAGATAGGTGTGGGACCCCCGGGATTCCCACGGAAAACACCTTCACGTAACCTGCACAAAGTCTCCTTTGAGCGTGAAGAGTGAAAGAGTAGAGGGGGTGTGTTCACTACGCGTTCACAACAGAGTTTCTGATCGAGTCATGTTTATCTGCCGTAGCGTCAGGTTAAATGCGTGGCATGTATGTGGAGAGTGTGGAGTGCATGCAGGTCGCATATAGGCCGCTCCCTAGCAGTCTCAATCTCAACATTGGACGGACTACAACCAGTAGAAGCATTTACTGCACGTACAAACCGTATGTAGCAGGCTCACCGGCTGGCAAGAAAACCGACGGAATGAACCTCAATCAAAGAACAACGAAAAACGAAAGAGGAGAGGATAACAACACCATCAACAAAACTCTCCACATACATGCCACGCATTTAACCTGACTTGCTACGGCAGAGAAACATGACTCGACCAAAACTCTGAATTCGGAACCCGCACATTTCGGGTCCACAACACAATGAATGAGACCTGCATTGACAGGCATACGATCAAAACGGTGGTGGCTGATCAGTGAGGACTGACCGAGTGCGTTCAGCACTGAACTAGTCCGAGACACACACAACAAATGTTAACCCACAAAAAGGAAACAAATCAGCCCACGACGTGTGTACGGCCGGCCATACAGGCCTTTGCATTGCAGGGTGCGTAGTGAACTGAACGCGCCCCCTCCGCAGCTACACGGGTACCTCAAGTCGTCCTACAGAAGATTGCACAATTCCTGCAGGTCTCTCCTCCTAAATCTAAACCTTTGAAGCATGTCCACATCGTCGTACGAGTCAAAAGGGTTAGTACGATCGCGAAACACCCTTTCCCGTCGCAATGCTCTTCTCATTTGCAGTTGGTAAATCAAGCGGGCCGCCATTTTTCAGATTTACGCAAAGGCTACGGCACCTTTCCGACACCCTCCTAGGTGGTGTACAATACGCAAGGTTTTCCGAGCGGCCGTAATTCTGCGCAAACGTCATGACCACCCAATTTTAGCACAAATCGTAAGTTACGGACCCTCGCGTGCGTAAATCGGTGGCGGAAAAGTTACGAACGCGTCGTGACCACGGCCCCCGGGCCACGGTTTAGAGGGGACACCCATCGCAACTGCCCACTACCCCACACCATACCGCACGTCATCTGAAACATCGCAATTTGAACGTCGAACTAAAAACCTACTCTACCAACTGACTGGCTATTTGGGTCGATATTCGATATACGATAATTTCCGATCGCGATATTTCTATAGTTACCTCGGTTCTCGGTCCGGGATGACTACACAGCTACAACAGCAGCAACAGTTCCACAGCAGTTATAGCTGCAACAACAACACAGGCCTCGATATCTGACATCGGGCGGCCCTCGACAGTGCTGGAGTCGGATAAACGGTCGACCTCTCGCTTCGTCAGTCGTCTCAGAAATGATACAAAATTTTTCGTCTAGTGAAAGAGCTCACGCGAATACAAGTTCACCTGTTCGCGCGTCACCGCTTTACAACAATAGAATTCTATAGCGCGAGTAGGGGTGCCCGTGAAACTTCTGTCTCGGGTAGCGACTCGGCTTGTCAGTCACAGGCGTGTGATAGTAAGGCCTACGTTTGACACAGAGCACAGGCTCTCGATAAAAATGGACTCACAGAATTTCTTTACACTATGGACTTTTTTGTCAGTGGAAAAGTTGTGGAGGGGCTCGAGCCCTCGCCCGGCAGCGGGTCACTGCACTTCGGCGTTTCATAGCTACGATTCAGACGTCGCATCAGAGTCGGCACAGAGCAGCGGCAAAAAGTCAGAGTTTCCAACTTTCAAAACTGAATTGTACCCACTTCATTTAATTATATGATTTGAAGTTGATAAAATTCAGTTTTGCACACACACACACACTGACACACACACACCTCTGTTCAGCAGTATTTACTGAATTTATAATTCCATACACTAAAATCTTGAGAAATGATTCTGACCCTTTAAAAATTGAAAGTGGAGGTACAAAGACCCCCTAAAATTTTGAACTGGGGGTCAGTGGACCCTTTAGGTCTGTGGCTTTTAGGGAGCCCTGACATCCCACCCACCCTCTCTGTCTCTCTGTGCGTGCATGCATGAGTTCCCCAAGGAACGCCAGCATAATGGCAATGCGACATATGACGTCGGCAAAATGACGCATGCTTCGTTTCTTTGATCTTTAAGAGGAACCATTTCACAATAAGCGCAGAAAGAGAGGGGGTCCGAAAGGTGGTGATTTGGCATCTACTGATTGAAAACAAATTTAGAGTCGATTAGTCAAGATTCAGCACTACTACTACTTGATAGCCTACTGCTGGTCGGACTCAGCTAGCTTGTTGTGGGTTGTTTTGGTAAGAAATCAAGTACATGTATAGATCTGGACCACGGAAGCAGGGAAGGGGTTTTGTCTTTTGTTTGTTGTTGTTGTTTTTAAATTGTGGGGAGTTTTTTTTATGATGTGCTTGTGTACAAGAACTGGTACATATATGTATGAGTTTTATAAGACTTTATGATTAATGAGGTACTAAGGCAATGTTATTGTTATGTTTACCAATCAACTAAAAAATCATTCTTTTACCAGCTTTAGGCTCTCAGTCACCCACAGTAAGTGGCACCCAAACTGACCATGACATCACAACTGGGGAGAACTGTTGACCAAGGATGAAGATGATGGGAATAAGTGGATTCACTGACACTGATGTCTCATGGAAAGTATGGTGTGTGGTACTGGTGGTGCAGTGCTTTTTTCTGTTAAAGTAACTGTTATCTTTGTGTACATTTACACACATTATTTACTATTGCTTGAGCACTTGTAAGTCAGTTAGTTAGTGGTCTTTGAACTTGGTTGTTTCTCTGCTGAATGGGAACAGTCTTATACAAGGTGTCAGTCTTATATGCATAATTTGTGTCTTTCTGCACAATTAGTTTTGTGTGTGTGTGTGTGTGTGTGTGTGTGTGTGTGTGTGTGTGTGTGTGTGTGTGTGATCTCAGAATATCTAAACCATGCAAACCTTCAGCTTCCACACCTTAAACATTATGTCATGAGCATATTCTAAGCCATAATTTCAGGCGCTTTCATATCCTGCTTTTATGATGTGCTTGTAACCAGGAAGATCGTTCAGGTCTGTGTGTTTGCTTGGGACTTTTATGTTTAGATTTCCGAGCGCCGATTACAGCCAACAAGATCACTATTCACATCATATATGCTGCGCGCGGTCTAAACCGGTTTTCAAAAGCCACCGACATGGGGCCGTGGTCACGACGCGTTCGTAACTTTTCCGCCACCGATTTACGCACGCGAGGGTCCGTAACTTACGATTTGTGGTAAAATTGGGTGGTCATGACGTTTGCGCAGAATTACGGCCGCTCGGAAAACCTTGCGTATTGTACACCACCTAGGAGGGTGTCGGAAAGGTGCCGTAGCCTTTGCGTAAATCTGAAAAATGGCGGCCCGCTTGATTTAACAACTGCAAATGAGAAGAGCATTGCGACGGGAAAGGGTGTTTCGCGATCGTACTAACCCTTTTGACTCGTACGACGATGTGGACATGCTTCAAAGGTTTAGATTTAGGAGGAGAGACCTGCAGGAATTGTGTGATCTGCTGTAGGACGACTTGAGGTACCCGTGTAGCTGCGGAGGGGGCGCGTTCAGTTCACTACGCACCCTGCAATGCAAAGGCCTGTTGGCCGGCCGTACACACATCGTGGGTTGATTTGTTTCCTTTTTTGTGGGTTAACATTTGTTGTGTGTGTTTCGGACTAGTTCAGTGCTGAACGCACTCGGTCAGTCCTCACTGATCAGCCACCACCGTTTTGATCGTATGCCTGTCAATGCAGGTCTCATTCATTGTGTTGTGGACCCGAAATGTGCGGGTTCCGAATTCAGAGTTTTGCCGCTGGTCATGTTTATCTGCCGTAGCACCGGCGTCAGGTTAAATGCATGGCATGTATGTGGAGAGTTTTGTTGATGTTGTTGTTATCCTCTCCTCTTTCGTTGTTCTTTGATTGAGGTTCATTCCGTTGGTTTTCTTGCCAGTGAGCCTGCTACATACGGTTTGTACGTGCAGTAAATGCTTCTACTGGTTGTAGTCCGTCCAATGTTGAGATAGAGACTGCTAGGGAGCGGTCTATATGCGACCTGCATGCTCTCCTGATCACACTCTCCACATACATACCACGCATTTAACCTGACGCTACGGCAGATAAACATGACTCGATCAAAAACTCTGTAGTGAACGCGTAGTGAACACACCCCCTCTTCTCTTTCACTCTTCACGCTGCAAGGAGAATTTGTGCAGGTCACGTGATGGTGTTTTCCGTGGGAATCCCGGGGGTACCACACCTATCTAAAAATAACCCGTACGTGACACCGTTTCCAGTAAGTGCGCGTCGTGACCGGCCAACTAGCGGAAGAGATAGTTTTCACGTAGCCACGTACGAACTTACGATCCGCAACCTATTTGCGCAAAGAAATTTGCGTTCGCGTCGTGACCACGGCCCATGGTGTGCATTAGATCGTATCTACAAATTCTATAGACTATAGATTGTAGCACACGATTGAAAATCTTCCGTCCGTGGCGCATCAACGACGTGGTCGCAGCAGGGAGTAACAAAGTGACGCCGAAACGAAGGACCTGGGGCCGTGGTCACGACGCGTTCGTAACTTTTCCGCCACCGATTTACGCACGCGAGGGTCCGTAACTTACGATTTGTGATAAAATTGGGTGGTCATGACGTTTGCGCAGAGTTACGGCCGCTCGGAAACCCTTGCGTATTGTACACCACCTAGGAGGGTGTCGGAAAGGTGCCGTAGCCTTTGCGTAAATCTGAAAAATGGCGGCCCGCTTGATTTACCTGAACTGCAAATGAGAAGAGCATTGCGACGGGAAAGGGTGTTCCGCAATCGTACTAACCCTTTTGACTTGTACGACGATGTGGACATGCTTCAAAGGTTTAGATTTAGGAGGAAAGACCTGCAGGAATTGTGCGATCTTCTGTAGGACGACTTGAGTGTAGAGGGGGCGCGTTCAGTTCACTACGCACCCTGCAATGCAAAGGCCTGTGTGGCCAGCCGTACACACATCGTGGGTTTATTTGTTTCCTTTTTTGTGGGTTAACATTTGTTGTGTGTGTTTCGGACTAGTTCAGTGCTGAACGCACTCGGTCAGTCCTCACTGATCAGCCACCACCGTTTTGATCGTATCAGTGCCTGTCAATGCAGGTCTCATTCATTGTGTTGTGGAACCGAAATGTGCGGGTTCCGAATTCAGAGTTTTGCCGCTGGTCATGTTTATCTGCCGTAGCACCGGCGTCAGGTTAAATGCGTGGCATGTATGTGGAGAGTTTTGTTGATGTTGTTGTTATCCTCTCCTCTTTCGTTGTTCTTTGATTGAGGTTCATTCCGTTGGTTTTCTTGCCAGTGAGCCTGCTACATACGGTTTGTACGTGCAGTAAATGCTTCTACTGGTTGTAGTCCGTCCAATGTTGAGATAGAGACTGCTAGGGAGCGGTCTATATGCGACCTGCATGCTCTCCTGATCACACTCTCCACATACATGCCACGCATTTAACCTGACGCTACGGCAGATAAACATGACTCGATCAAAAACTCTGTAGTGAACGCGTAGTGAACACACCCCCTCATCTCTTTCACTCTTCACGCTGCAAGGAGAATTTGTGCAGGTCACGTGATGGTGTTTTCCGTGGGAATCCCGGGGGTCCCACACCTATCTAAAAATAACCCGTACGTGACACCGTTTCCAGTAAGTGCGCGTCGTGACCGGCCAACTAGCGGAAGAGATAGTTTTCACGTAGCCACATACGAACTTACGATCCGCAACCTATTTGCGCAAAGAAATTTGCGTTCGCCTCGTGACCACGGCTCCTGAAAAGGAATACATCTCACTGTTGAAAAGTTGTTTACGCGCAGGTAGGCGAGTGCCTCACGGTGCATGACCGAAAAAGACTGCAGCATTAGGGTACTCTAAAAATATCTTGACTTGGAAAACCAGTTTTGTGACAGCGGGATGTGTAAGGTTTTGATCGCGCGCTGTTAAATAAAAGCATGGCCTTCTGTCATGGTTGGTTGGTGTTTGGGGTTTTACGTCCTTTTCCACCACATACGTGTGATATCAAAGACGGGGCAACGATGAAAAAGCCAGCACAAAATATTTGGCCCCAGCCGGGATACGAACTCACGACCCGAGCATTAGAAGTCCAACGCAACATCTTTACTTTTGATCGAAAATTTTTTTCCCAAATCTTCTTTTAACAAGCATACTTACCATGTCTCACAAATGCATACCTGGCAAGCCCATAGTATGCCCATGCCCTGTACAACTACTATAAGCCAATCACGAAGATTGGCGCCAAAAGATTATCTCCCCTATATAGTATAAACTCCCTTTGAGTAACTCTCTAACTTCCTCCTTTTCTATGGCTTAAACCTTGTAAGAGTAAGCAGTGATAAGGTAAGGAGGGGTAGGAGGGTGGGCCTCCGCGTGAGACATGGTAAGTATGCTTGTTAAAAGAAAATTTGGGAAAATTTTTTTCGTTTAACTGCACATACTTTACCATGTCTCACAAATGCAGAATTTGACTACCGGTGGAGGGCTTACCTGTAGTCTACTGCTGGCTTGAACTTGAAAGAACCCTCTGTGAAGCAACCAGAGAGCCGACACCCCAGGAGCCATCCTGGCGGAGACGGGCAGAGTCCCGCAAGTAGAAGTTCAGAAAGGTGTTTTCTGATCTCCAGTAGGCCGCGTCCATAATCAGAGGCAGCGGGACTGCGTGTGTCAGTGCCACAGAGGAAGCCAGTGCTCTAAGTTCGTGTGCCCTTGATGAGGTAGTGGAGCGTGACGCTCCCTCGTATGCTACCCTAACCACTTCAGCGATCCAGCGTGAAAGGGATGAAACAACCACATCCTTTTTGTACTCACTGTTAAGCGAAATAAAGAGACGCCTCTGTCCAGGGGCACGGACAGAACGAGTTACTGATAAGTAGCGTCTGAGCGCTCGCACGGGACACAGAGTACGGTCAGGATCGTCAGCCGATAGAATGCTCGAAAGCGGTGGGATTTTGACGGATGGGGAGGGATCTGACTCTTTCTGGTTTTTGGCAATAAAGTCAGGCAGAAAGCGCAGACTGAATGAGCCGTCTTGTTCGCGCGATATGTCGGCGGGAAGACCGCTGAGGCCGTGAACTTCAGAGGCGCGGCGCGCGCACGCAAGAGAGACTAAAAACACGGTCTTCAGAGTTAGCCACTTGCGTGATAATAGAGTCGTCCACTTGTCAATCAAACTCCGCTCACGTGGGGGCTCCTTAACCAATCGGCGCGCTGCACACCACGTGGGTTTTGCTTCTCGCTCGAGGTCCGGCAAGCGAGGCTGTTTTGCCGGGTCCGACAACAGTACTTCCATGTGACTATCATGTCCGCAATAATAAAGCCTGGCAAGCACTGTTGTTATGAGGAATGTAAATCACACTCCAGATATGCTGATAGATTTCCGGACGTGAATTTTTTCCCTTTCCAAAACCTTTTTCGCGTCTGGAGGACGCAAAGGAATGGGTAAAAGCGTGCGGTCACAGTCGAGATTAACTGACAGTGGAGAAGATTACCAAACATCACTACGTGTGCTCCAACGTAAAATATTAAAAAGTTTGATTGGTAGCATTCGCCTGTAGTGTGGTAGTACCAATCATGTGCGTGTGCATGCATGGTGCCTTCGGCCAGCGATGGCTCTACACAAGAGGCAGTGTCATCAGTACGTGTGTCAGCAAGCGGCATTCACACAAATCACAGAGTACACATCTAGTACACACCTCGGTTCTGTGGCAGGTTGGGGTCGTGTTTGCACTCAACTCGTGCCAGTGCTCAGATAAGTGAAAGTCGGTTGTGTTATTGTGCACTACATTGTTATTTTCAGTCGCAATTATTAAAAAAAGAAAAGTTTTTGTTTATTTTTGATTGACAGTTGATGTCACTGACAAAAAACAGTTACGATATGGCGGCCTACCAACTGGAAATTTCTTATTCTGCCAATTCGACGTTCAAGATGGATTCTGTGTGATGCTATCATATTTGTCAGCTGTACCTCAAAAGTCAAAATTAAAGTCGCCGTGTCTCTCTCTCTCTCTCAATCTCAAGCAAGATCTAATGAGCCTTTCGGCCACTGCGCCGGGACCGACTCTTCCTCGTCGATCGGTAGCATTTTGCCTTAACTACAACTTCTTTTTCACTTGGCAAGTGAAATGAAATTGTGTGAATGTACCCCTGTACGAAAAACTGATAACCTCTTCTTCGGGACCGCGCTGTAGTTTTCTCTTTTAGCGAATTTAGACACAAGTCTGGTAGTACACCAAGCGATGTGGAAGCCATGTTGCTACGTACGTGAGGCCAGCGCTTGCCGGAGTAGGGGAAAAGGGGCGGGGCTTAAGTCCGCGCGGGGCAAAAATGGACGACTCTATTGTCTGAGAGGTTCGAAGGGCGGGTTTCTGAGTGAGTTCAGAACCAGAAAAAGGTCCCACAGTGGGAGCCTGCGCGGAGATCTGGCATCACGCGAAGCGATACCCTTGATCACGTCAGAAATGAGAGACGGTCTGTCACTACCGCGTCTGACACGCCCCCCCCCCCCAACTGCTTAAGAGAAGTGGTGATAGCTGACCTATAGCCCTAATAGTAGCTGCCAATAAACCCTCAGAAGCTAAATCGGACAGAAAATTGGCTAGATTGACGGCCAGAGGACGCAAGGGGTCCACAGAATGTGCGTCGCACCATTCCAGCCATTTATTCCACTTAGCTTCGTATACACGCTGTGTACCACTTCTATGTGCTCTACGCACGAAATCTATAGTGTGAGAGGATGCACCTAGTGAACGCAGTGAGCTTCGCACAGTAGCCAGGCGTGTAAGTTTAGGACATTTACGTTCCCGTGTGGGATTCCGCTCCTTGGTTGTAGAAGGTCGTTCGGCGACAGAGACAGTGGGAGGGGCGGAACATGAGACAGTTGTAGGAGCTCCGGAAACCACGGCTGAGCCGGCCAGTACGGGGCTATGAGAATCAGTCTCGGGCGTTCGCGCCGGGCCTTGCGAATTACTTTCGCTAGTATGGGGAACGGAGGGAACGCATATGCCTCTAGCTGATCCCATGGGATGGACAGTGCATCGACCTGAAACGCTCTCGGGTCTGGGACTGGAGACACATACAGAGGCAGCCGGCAGCTGAACTGGATTGCAAACAGATCGATCTGAGGTTTGAAGAAATGAACCCAGACTCTCTCCAGGGCTTTGTGAGAGAGTGTCCATTCCGTATTGAGAACCATGTGTGACCTGCTGAGTTGATCTGCCACTACATTCAGCTTGCCTGCAATGTGGCGAGCGTACAGAGTAATGTTGTGAGACTGGCACCAGAGAAGGAGGGACTCGGTTCTGAGAGAGAGAGGTTTTGATCTGGCCCCCCCTTGCTTGTTTATGTAGCAAGCTACTGTGGTATTGTCGGTGCATAACTTCACAACCTGACCCGTGAGAGTAGTCTGGAAGGCCTTGAGGGAAAGGCGAACAGCCTCCAGCTCTAGTAAGTTGATATGAAGGGTCTTCTGGTCTGGAGGCCACTCTCCCGAGGCTACGAGAGCATTCACATGCCCTCCCCAACCCCAGTGTGAAGCGTCCGTGAACAACTCCACCCCCGGTGGAGAGGAGAGAATGGGAACACCCTGATTCAGCCAGGTGGTGTACAGCCACTGGAGAGTGGTCTCCGCGAACCAGGGAGAGAGAGGGAGAGCGAGATCCCATGGCTGCACAGCTTGAGACCAACGGTCTCGAATAGCCCTCTGAAAAGCCCTCTTGTGGAGACGGCCGAGAGGCACTAAAGGAGCCAGACTCTCCATCTGGCCCAGCAGACCCGCAAGTTCTCTGACAGAAGCTGAATGGCGGATTGCCAGAGACTGCGCTGTCTCTAGAAGCTTTATAATCCGTTCCTGTAAGGGGAACACCTTCATGGTGATCGTATCGAACCTCATACCTAGAAACTTGAACTGTTGGGCCGGGACTAGGTCCGATTTCTGAAGATTGATGCGGAAACCTAGGGCCGCTGCCTGCTCCAGCACAGACCGGGTGTGCAGGCTGCACATGTCTTGAGAGCCCGCTAGGACCAGCCAGTCGTCTAAATAGACATGCACTCGCATGCCCTGTGATCGGAGACTGAGGACAAACTGCCTCACAACCCGGGTGAACACCCATGGTGCCAAAGACAGGCCAAAGGGAAGGGCCCGAAATTGGTACACCTGGCCGAGCCACGTGAAGCGCAGCCATCTTCGATCTCGACTGTCCATCAAGATATGAAAGTACGCGTCGGTGAGATCTATCGAGGTCGCCCAGTCCCTCTCTCTGATTGCCTCCCGAATGGATGACGCTGTTTCCATCCTGAACGGGATCCGCTGTAAGAAGCGGTTGAGAGGGCTGAGATCCAAGACTGGGCGCCAACCTCCCGACGCTTTGGGAACGCAAAAAATGCGACCGTAAAACCCCGGAGAGACAGGGGGAGGTACCTCCTCTACAGCACCCTTGAGGAGCAGCGCCTGTACCTCTACAGACAGGATCTCTCTCCTGTCCGAAGCAGGGGGACGACAAGAAGGGGGGGAAAATGACAGAGGGGCCCTCTGACCTGCCCAAGGCAGGCGAAACCCCGACGACAGCACCTTCAACAGCCACTCGATGCTTGAGATTGCTCTCCATGCCGGCAGGCAGAGGGAGAGTGAGCCCGTCATGGGCGTAGTGGCGGGGAGCGGTGGCAGGTGCTGGTCGGGGGTAAGTCATTGGGGGTGACTCGTTTTGGAGTCACCGCGCCTGCCCCCACGCTGGGGGCGCTTCCTTTGTCCCCTAGAAGCAGATCCAGAAGGTTTCTGAGTCTTAGATTTGGGAGCTTGAGAGCTAACCCAAGGGGCTTCAGGTTTCAGGCCCTCTTTCCTGAACTTCCTTGAAGTACTGAAGCCAGACTTGTCCGAAGACAAGATGAGAGCATCCCTTCTTCTGTCAGCAGAAGTCTTGACCGTAGTGGCGACTCTATTAGAGAATAGGGAACCAGCCTCGATGGGGAGAGCTCTGAGAGACTTGCGTGTAGCATCGTCCAGATCAGAGGCCGCCAGGACCATCTGACGTCGAGCTAGAATGGAATTACCGTACAGGACACTCAAGAGTGAAAACAGAGAGTCGGAAGTCCTGGAGAGGACAAATAAGAAGGAACGAACTGCCTCAGGGTCCAGATCCTCCTTCACGCGGAAGTCTTGAGGGTCATCTGAAGGGTGGCGTCGAGAAGCAGCCAGACCCATCGTAAATCTCTCAAGAACGGCCACCTCTGCCAAGGAACGACGGGCGAGCTCTTCTGAGTCGACCAAAAACTTTTCAGGAAGAGTGACCGAAGAGGGAACTTTTCCCTTACAGAGGTGGCAGTCACAGTGTGAGACGGGAGGGAAGGGGAGTCGAATTTCCAGCCCCTAGCCTCAGTTCTGTGCACATTAGGACGAGACACAAACTTCCCCAGAGGGAGAGCATTGGGGAAAAAAGGAGCAGATCCTTCAGTAACAGAAGGAAGATCGTCCTTATCAGACAACCCAGCGAATTTCTTATACACTGCCTGAAGTGCCTCTGATAAATTAGCAGGTTCCGTGAGTGACAGAGAAGTAGACTCAGGGGCCCTGACTCCTAAGAGTCTAGCTGAATCAGAGAGGAATGACGCAGTGGAAGTTGAAGAAGACACTGCCTCAGCATAGTGGTTTTGTAAGTGCTGAAGAGCAACTGCCGGCTTCATGAAAGAAGCCACCTCTGAATCAGGAGGATCCTGCAAAGATTCCTCAAAACCACCACACTCATTGTCAGAGCCAGAGTGATCAGACACTGAGTTGTCTACGTCACTATCCAACACTGGGAGCGAAACAACGCTGGCCGAGGGAGGATGACGAGAGGAAGTCGACGTCATGGGAGCCTGGGGAGAACCGACAGAACTCCGAGACGATTGCACGGCTGTTTCCATGGTAACAGTTGCTGGGGGGCGGCTGCGCGCGAGCCCCTGGCTAGAGCGTGTTTGAGAAAGATGTGGCTGAACGGGAGGGTCCGAAAGACCGTGCCCTGACGTGGCCCAAGGCCCAGCGCACATCTGCCCCGGCCAGCCGAAAACGGAAGGCGGGGGATATCCGTATACTCCACCAAACGGAGCATACGGAGAGGGGTACGCCATCCAGGGAGACCACTGCTGAGGGCCGGCATAAATGCCTGCAGAAGTTACTCCAGTTAGATGGGTTGTCGGTTCCGTGCTAAACTGCTGACCCGGCACGCAGCGGGGGACAGTGTTAGCGACACCAAAATGTTGTCCCGGCAAAGAGCGAGGGAAAATACACGAGGTGTCTACGCCAGAGGCGACCGACGGCCCCCCTGGCCGCACCGAAGACAAAGGGTGCGGCCAGTCTCTCCATAACTGCGGCGCGGAACCCGAGTCGTTTGGAACAGAACGATCGGGTCCGGCCGCAGGAGCAGGTGTCGCGGCGTCAGGTCCGCACAGTCCCGGCCCCAAAGGGGCGAGGGAAGTGGGGCCCGCCCTGGGCGGAAAGCCGTGACCCAGGGGGCTGGGCGGCACCCTGCTCGGAGGGAGGGACCCTCCCCCACCGAAAGAGATCGGCGGGGAGGGGTCGGCAGGGCTGTGATACTGGAGTTCCTGAGAAGGAACCACAATATCGGCAACCCTGTCGGCTGACGGGGTGGCTACTGACGCAGCCACATCAGTAGTCACCGTCGCCATCCCAGAGGAAGAGAAAACGGACGGACTAGTGACTGAAATGGCACTGACCTGAACGTAAGTGTGTGGCGGGGAGAGAGACGCGGAGCGACCGGTCGCGCTAGAAGAAACAATCCGGGCCCCAGGACCGAGACGTTCGGCATAAACCGACGCTTTGGACTGCATGGCGTCTTAGATGAAAAAAGGAGACCAAAAAAACGAAGGATGGCTGAAGGAAACCGGAGGATTAGTAGAGCGGAAAACGCAATCGGTGGAGTGATACGTGATCCGTCAAGTGACTAACAAAGGATGGAGGGTTCCGAAGAAATTAGAAGTACCTAGTGTTTATAAATCTGAGTATAAGAAATGTGGTCAGGCTGGACAAAATATGTGAGAAAAGGATTTTTGGAGAGTTGAGCGGTCGGGAACCAGTCACAAATTGCCTCCCTTACTGGAGCTCTTGATGGAAAGAACGTATCGCTGGTCGCAGACTTTGTAAATAAATCCACCCAAACTGAGTATTTTTCAGATTTGTAGCAACTTCACGCGTTTTTGGAATAAAAAGTTTCTTAGTAAATACTCAGAAGTAAATATATTGAACAATTAATGGTCAAAGACGATCGGATTTACATGTTGACATTAGAAACAAGATGGCGGCTATACGGTGGGCTCCGCAATCCATGGGGGTTTCAACTTTGTAAAAGCGTGGTGAATCCACGCGAATTCCAAACCAGTTTTACTCCAGTAGGTCTAACGGTAATAAAACCACTTGGCTTTATTATTTTTCCCCTGAAAAAAGCGTATATCTCAGGTTTGACTTACTGCTGTGGGGCACGACGCGTCCATGTATCATACTCATACTGAAAGAACGCCACAAACTGAGCCGACTGTCCCGAATCAATTTTACTCTCAATTAGCGTGCACTCCATCGTTAGGTTTCTTGAGTTCCTTTCCTCACGGGAAGGTAGGAAAGGGGAGGACAGCGCACACGGCAGATACTATATTCCCAACCAGATGTTGGAAATATAATGACTTCTTTCTTTTTTTCTATTTCATCGAGTGGTCAAGTTACGGTGTTGCAACTCAACCAGTCAGTTTTATTTCATGAAAAGTACACCAGTCGTTGTCAGTCACCTAGATCACTAAAAGTATGCTCTGACTTGACGATTTTTTTTTTTTTGCACTGAATATCATCTCACTGCTTGATTGATTGACCGAGTGTGTGTGTGGGGGGGGGGGAGGGAGGAGCATGTGGGCATTTGTACACCACCACCACCACGTTTTCTGCAAAGTATATTATTTTATTTGTTTCTTTTCTACCATCCCTCCCAGATCCTGAACATAAACACTTGATATAAAGTTGGTATGAAGTTGAGGCAGGCATCATGGACAATGAAGCATTGATTTTGGACTTTGTTTTAGAATGTAAAAGTCCCAAACCTGACAGGACCTGTCATGACCACTAGGCCAAATCTCCTTGTCAGCCTTCTGTTCTGTTGTAGCAGCAGTCTGGTCCAGTAAAGACAATTAACATGATGGGCTTCTTTGCCATCACATAAATGACTCTAGGGGGCGAAATAGGTGAGGGTCATTCTTTCACAGGTTTTTAAGGGAAATTAACCACCGCCTATAGCAATCACCTTCTTTTACTATGTAATGAAAACATTAACAAGAAACCAGCAGTACAAATCTTATACAAGAGCAGTCAGTGAATTTTCATTTCTCACTGTCAAAATTTAGCACCCTGGATAGTGTTTTGACAAATTGATTATGAAGAACTCAAGTCACAAAGATCTAGCTGAGTCAATAAGAATTGCTCTAAATCCCCTGTCCTCACATTGACACATGACTGAACATAGGAACAAGTGAAGACAGTAATAGAAGTTTGGTGATTGTCTTTGAAACATGTTACATGAAGCACTGTTTTCCTTAATGACTTACTGCTATCAAAGATTTACCTAACATTCCTGACAAAATAAAATAAAATAAAATAAAATAATGAGTGGATACTGTGTGTGTGTGTGTGTGTGTAGTGGTGGTGGTGGTGGGGGGGGGGAGGTGAGGGAGTGTCAGGGACTTTTCATTTCTCACTGTCAAAATGTAGGATACTGGATTGTGTTTTGACAATTTAATTATGAAGAACATAACCCATAAGGTTTTGGGTGAGTCAGTAGAAACTGCTCCACAACCCCTTACTTCACATTGATATATGTCTGCACATGGAAGCAAGTAGAGACTTTACAACATTTTACATGAGGCATTTATTCCCTGAACGACTAACAGATCCAAACCCATTTAAAACATTCAGGACAAAACTGAAATTTAAAAATTAAATAAAATAACAAATGATAAAATAAAATAATAAAATTTAAAAATAATAATAAAATAAAATAAAATTTTAAAAAATCATTAAAAAAAAAATAGCACTGTTCTCTGGTTGGACAAACAGTATGGCGTTTGTGTCTGACTCTGCTGTACTCCATGGGATTGTACATGTATTTGATTCCTTTCAAGCAAGTTCACTTTTCATTGCTATTTGTTTTCTAATACTGAGTCGCCTGAATAAAATCTCCCTTTTTAAGTTGTTTCTCTATAGAGAAACAACTTTATGAGACGGGGCAGATTTTGCTACGCGCAGCAGCAAGTTTCAGTGATACAAAACAAGACTGTGACGTTTCTCCACACAATACTTACTTTCACGCACACAGTGACGTAACGAAATCTGCGTCATAGACACCTTACGTGCACACTATGCTGCTGCGTTCTTTTTGGCGGGAGTTGTGAGACGTGTGTGTGTGTGTGTGGACGGATGTAATGATGGCTATCTCCTAAACCACCTCGTTGGAGGCCTTTTTACTTTGAGATAAAATGGGAATTCACCTTCTCCAGACCTATTTTTCACGATTTTTAGCCTACTGCATTTTCAGAAGAGTTATCGCCGATTTTAAAAAATCGGTCATGTTACGAATTTTTTCGAAAAAAATGTTCAAATGGCTTCATTTTCTGAAATTGGGAAGATCATCCAATTATACTGCCTGTTTTCGTAGCACAGCTATGTAGCTCTGACAGGTTTTGTGTGAGAAAAATATTTCCGAGGTAGGGGTGGTTTGCATATAAGGCCAGATATCTATGAAAAGACTCCTTCAAATTACTCATCATTCCGGTATTTTTGTCACTTGTGCCAACTGCACATATGACATGAACTACTGCACTATTATAGCTTTAGTATTTAGAATAGCATAGCTTTTAGATAAACACATTTTTTCACGTTTCTGCGAGAAGCGCCGGTCAAAAAAGTTCCAATTTTGCAATTTCGTAAGTACAATCCAAGACACTTAAGTCCACGTTTCATCAGCTCTCTAGATCTTCCAGATTTTATGTAAATATTAAATCAGTCACGGAAGTCACAAAAGCAACAAGGAAATCACAAGATATGTAGAAGTATCATCTGTCAGACACGCAGCGTGAGGCTGACGTCAAATGTTTGGTTCACAGACAAAATCTGCAAGTATCGTCACTGCTTCCGACATTTCATCAGCCCTCTAGATCTTCCAGATTTCATGTGAAAAATAATTCAGTCGGAGAAGTCACAAAGCCAACAGGGAAATCACAAGACATGAACAAGCATCCTCAGACGATCTCAGTGCTAGAGGCTGACGTAAAAAGTTTACTTCACGGAAAAGACGTCATCTTCTCTCTCTCTGTATGACGACCTGCCTGAGGCTGACGTCAAATGTTTAGTTCACGGAACTACGTCTCTCTCTCTCTCTCTCTCTCTGGGGAGCCAGGGTGGCCGAATGGTAGAGCGTTGGACTTTCAATGCTTGGGCCGAGAGTTCGAATCCTGGCCGCTGGGGCCAAATATTTGTGCTGGCCTTTTTCTCGTTGCCCCGTCTTTGATATCACCCTTATGTGGGGGAAAAGGACGTTAAACTCCTAAACACCCACCCACCCACCCACCCTCTCTCTCTGCCTCTCTCTCTCTCCCTCCCTTCTTCCCCCACCCGGCCCCACCCCCAGTCACGTGGCTAATCGGTCGAGGTCGTAGAGGATCTAGGGTCATTGGTAGAACTTGGAAAGGGGAGAACCGGCAACAATAACAACAAAGACAAAATAAAATGAAGTTTGGAGAAACAACTTTATGGGACGGGGCCGTTCCTCCTTGTTTCAGACATGCTACATGTACTATCACAAATCATTATGATACTTTTTCTGCCTATTCGCTCTACATAAATCATTATTATCATTTCAAAATCTTTTGATCAGCAGAAGCTGACTATCCTGGGCTCTAACAATATCTTAGAAGTAATTTCTTTGACATTGCATGTTCTCACAATGCGATACAAGTGCTAATTTAAGTCAGTAGGGCAGATCTAAGGCAGTGGATACGGAAATGGTACCTGCATGTAGAACAGTGGTACATATGGTACCTACATGTAGAACAGTGGTACATATGTATCCATATACAATAAGCCTCATTTCACCATAGACTCATTTCACCATAAACAGTTTACCAAACATAGAAGATTGTAGAGTACTTAATGACACTGGAACACGGAAATGAAGTTTCAAAGAGTATGCACTGCCGTGTTCAGTTCTATGTAGGTGGTGGACACTTATTACACAGATTTCATCCTCTGCTGCTATACACGTGAAACGTGTATTCCATGTGACATTTCTGTTGTTTGCATTTGTCAAAAGTTAGAATTTCAGCAGTTACTGACAACATGCACCACAGTCACCTTCTATTGACTGTTTTGTGTGCATTTCCGTCGGTGAACCCTCTCCAGGTCTCTCCCATCAAATGACCTTCTATGATGCTGTGGACGAAATGGGCCCCTCCAACACCAACATCGCCCTCCCTCCTCTCACACACCCTTCTGCCCACTACACACAGGGATGTTTTATGTGGAAAATCACTTTCGCATTAATGTGGTTGATAACAAACAGCTGAACAGTGTATCCAGTATCCGTAGTGTTAGCTCTGCATTTGTTTTGCCCTGCTCAAGTAATGAAATTAAATAATATGTCTGTGTCAAACATGAAAGCACTCACTGCCATCCACTTTCCTTCAATTCAGTGACTTTTTTCTGATTTTTTTTTTTCTTTACTGAAGGTTTTGTATAACAATTTTACTATACTCATTTGAAAAGTCAGTTAGGTCCTGAAGCATTCAATTTATGGAACTTATGATTACATGTAAATCAGTTCTTTCAACTGAGTATTTAAAGGCGGTTATTGTGGATACACAAAGCTGAGAGAGAGACAGAGACCGAGAGACAGACAGACAGATGTCTATGCCCATCCCAGTGGAGGCGATTACCTGTCGGTAGCAAGGACAGTATGCCCCGGCCAACCTAGCTTCTATGCAAATATTTCAACTGAGAAAATCACTTTTGCATTCTCAAACAGCTGACAGCTGTACTATGGGTATCAGATATCTATTAACTCTGTTTTGCCCTAAACCAACCAGTGAAATTAATAGGAATGTGCCACACACACAAGTACTTTCATCTTCTTTCCTTTTTCTATACTGCAGCTTTTTTTTTTTTTTTTTTTGCTTTTTTTTTTTAGTTATCCAGTGACAAACTTCCAGAACTGAAGCTGCTGATTTATCACATCCCACACACACACACACACACACACTGTGAGACGGAGCCCGGCTGACACATGTGCTGCATATGCGCAACTGAGTAGGGATGGGAGTAGGTTTAGGTGTTGTTCTTCAGTTTAAAGAAATAATTTCTGCTAGTGCTCACGTCTTTTCCCACGATAAAGTGTCTTGTTTGCGCTAGAATAAACGAATAGATTTGTTGATAAACATCTTTATGTGATGAAATCACAGCCACTCCAGTGGTCGTTTTGATTTCGCCCTTAGCTGCACTGGCGTTAAAAGTCTGAAAAATTATCTGTACTGGCACACGCAGGACTTTTGAAAGAAATCTGTGAAACTGTTTCCTTTGCTCACATGGCTGATTCTATTGCTATCGACCCCACGATACTGCAGATCAAAACCCTTCGGCACGCACTCTTGTCATTCAGGCGATGTGTCAGCCGGCAAAGCCGCTTTCCAAATATTAAGCAACTAAAAGTTATGAAAAATAATAAGGATGTCAACCAGAATTGTAGTTCTGCAAATGTGCACCGCAATGTCTCTTGATCGAGGCGTAAAAGAACGAAGCGAGCTAATTTAAGACAACAACAGGTCGAGTTCTTCGCGATTCTTTCGAGTACGCGCCAAATATGTCACGTGACACTTCCAAGGGATCATCGCGTTCGTACAGCGATCGTGTTTGAATTTGTATGCGTCTCTACTGGCAGATACAAAGAAAACTTTTTGAAGTACACTTTCCTTAGCCTTACAATCAGTTTATAAAATATCTTTAAAACTGGCTGCTCGAACTTTGCACTGACTGCAGTTTAACATGTTAGTAAACTGCTGGTCCCCTCAAAAATATGGCTGTTTCGTCTGCACTCACGGAGCTGACAAAAGCAGCTACAGCAAATTTTGTCCAGCCTCCGTCGTTCTCAAAATGGTACCAAACCTTCTTTTACTTCACAATCTTTCACTCCATATGCCCCATCCTTTGTTAGTCACAAAAAGATCACTAGTTTGGCGTTTCACTATAGGGCCCAGAAAGTTTTCCGCTCTACTAATAAGAGGATTAAAACGCAGCACAGGGCAATGGCGTCCTATTTAGGCGAATGCCAGGAAAAGGAGGAAGTTAGAGAGTTACTCAAAGGGAGTTTATACTATTTAGGGGAGATAATCTTTTGGCGCCAATCTTCGTGATTGGCTTATAGTAGTTGTACAGGGCATGGGCATACTATGGGCTTGCCAGGTATGCATTTGTGAGACATGGTAAAGTATGTGCAGTTAAAACCGAGTTTTCCAGTCCTCTTTCGTTCATGTTAACCATCATGCAGTATGCCATCTTGACGTACCTGCTTTTGGGGAGTTTCGTTAGTCGAAGCCAATACTTAATGGATTTTATTGTTGCTGTCACCGATAGTGGGTATCTACCGAGTTCTCCGTAGATCAGCTGATTTGGGGTCTGTGGCGAAATTTTCAATAGGCGTTTACATACGAACATGTGGATACTTTCTGTTAGAAAGGGGTCTAAACAGCCCCAAAGTTCAGCGCCGTACATCAGCATAGGGACAATTTGACAGTCAAACAGCTTGAAAAAAACAGAAACATCGTTACACCCTATCTTCCAGAGCGTTCTGAAAATGTCTACACAGTAGCGTTTTGCCTTTGTGATTATGTCCTCGAGGGAAATCCTTAAACATAAACGAGTGGAGAAGGTTAAACCAAGATATTTGTAACCCCAAACACCAACCAACCATGACAGAAGGCCATGCTTTTATTTAACAGCGCGCGATCAAAACCTTACACATCCCGCCGTCACAAAACTGGTTTTCCAAGTCAAGATATTTTTAGAGTACCCTAATGGTGCAGTCTTTTTCGGTCATGCACCCGGCGTGGTATCAATTTGACACCGATGCAGAATAGGGAATACACACTGTACGTGACTGCTGTCAGAAATAGGACTTTTTTCTTTGCTTTGGTCGGGAGAAACTTTTCATTTTCACGGATTCGACCGATGCCACTGACGCCATGAGTTATAATTATGTCACTGTTTCTTTATCTCATATTGCTTTGACACAAAGCGATTCACAGCCGGCAAATCTTTATTATTCTATTGCTGGGAAATTTGGGATGCTCCCCGGAAACAAGGAGGGTGGGGGGGTGAGGGGCTTAACAAATGGCAGCATTAACTCCATTATCGCCAGCCTCATCTGATTAACTCACGTTTGACGATGGAGTTCATTTCGATTTTGTTCTTTTCTTTTCTTGGTTGAGTACATGTTCAAGTCAGTCTTGTTCCACACTGCTGAAAGTAGTAAAAGCAAAGATCCTCTATACAATTGTATAGAGGATCTTTGGTATAAGTGAAGCGATTGTTTGCGGGACCTAGTGTTGCCGGTTTTCAGCGTTTATTTCTTTAGTGTTTGGTTTAAGCAGATTTTATATTGTTGCATTGGAGGAAGTACAGACGGGAAAACAGTTTGAGCATAAACCTGATATAAACGTATGACATACTCAATAAAAAAAAAAAAACCTTTGCAACGGCCGTTCACGATTCAGTTATGCGACAGGGACAGAGAGACAGAGAGGGGGTGGGGGTGTTGGTGGTGGTGGTGGTGGTGGGGGGGGGGGGGTCTCAGTTGGTCAGTGAGCATTTTCTTATCAACGGCGGCCAGCTGCCACAACCGATCTTATTTATTTATATACTTATGTGGAGGGGAAAAAAAGTACCGAAAGTGTGATGAACTCTAGAACTGTTTTAAAAATATCACAGACACTTGTTTAGTGTTCCAGAGTTTTGTTTTGTTCTGACGGCTTTTGTTTCGATGTAGACAGTATGTGTGATAAATAATAACCATGTGTTTACAGGAAGGGAGGGGGTGGGCTGGAGGAGGGACCGGGGGGGGGGGGGCGTGATTATACTGTTTTCCACTCATCACTCACACGCACATCCTTAACGGGCACACTTGGTATTGTGCGTGCGTGTGTAAATAATAATAATAATAATGGGTATTTCAGGGACGCCCTCCCTCCCGCAGGAGCTCAGGGCGCCTTACAGCCAACACGCACACACTCACACACAAACGGAAACACGCAACATTCCCTCACACATACAGTTAACTACAAACACATAATGTGCAGCATCATACACGGCCTCCGCTGCCCCCGGCGCGCGCGCGCACGCGCGCACACACACACACACACACACACCAGTAAGATGATGATGTGAGGGCTAGAGACAGGCACCCCAATTCTCAGAGAACGGGTGACGGAGTCAACACGTGATTTTAACTCGATTTTAACATAATGATATTGATAATAAGCGCATTATTACAGCGCATTTATCCCAAATATTTGGCTCAAAGCGCCGCGAGCTAAACCCAACACGCACGCTCACGTGAATCACACGCATTCTCTCACATACTAACTGACTGGACATAAACACAGTCACGTGGAGCGAAGGGCCAGCTGAGCAATTTAAGTTTCGGATTTTTGGAATTGCATTTATTTTCGAAATTTCTGGGCTGAACATTTCCAAAGCAGAGGGGGAGGAAGCCGGAGTATCCGGAGAGAGCCAGATGAACGGTGCCACATACGAGCCGAAAAGAAAACATTCAATCTTCGCCTCCGAGTGGGACTCGAACCCTGACCTCTCGCATTGGTGACTAAGTCTTAACCACTAGGCCACCGCTGAATCAAACTCTAAAATCCAGGCCAGACATTAGAAGACCAGTCAAGTTTACTCTCAAAAACTGAGAAAGGTTCAGCATGGTTTAGGGGGTGCCAAAGTGTAGTTTTTGCATAGCAAAGTGTATCTGTAATACAGTTAGACCCACTTAACAGGAAGACACTTTATACAAATTCACAGTTTGCAAGTACACATTTTGATTTCCAAGCACAGGCGTTTCTTTATCTATGTAAAACTACACAGTGTGTTCACCACAAACTGCCTAACACTTACTATGGTGATGAAGTGCCAAAGCCAGGAGTGCATGCCTGCTTAATTGTTAAGCTAGGGGCGTGCAGGGGAATGAAATCTGTGTGAGTGATTCAGTTTAAGTGCTTCAGAGGAGGACTGACTGAAACACTTTTTGAGAGGCCAGAAAATTTTTAGCCAAAGGTGGAAATCCGACAAAAGCACGGTGGAAGATCTTAAGCCCTGACTGTTAACTATATGGCTATCTTAATTAGTCCCTCCCCCAAATGAAATCACTAGTATTGATTTTTCGTATTGATTTTCGTCTTAAAATAGACTTCGGTAAAAAATCCGGTATCCGCAAGTCAGGTATGCCACAGCCCGCGCACGATCATCCTAGGCAAATTGTTGGTAACGTAATCGTCGTGTCTGGCCCTAAGAAACGATCCGTAATGCAATTTTCTCTCTGTTGTTTTAGTTTTGCGTAAGAAAACACAACCGCTCAATGCTTTATCGACGCCGGCAACGAAGGAATGGCGAGAGTCTCTGGGAAAATCCGGTACGCGTACGCCCAAGTCGGACGATCATCATACGCGTATTTTTGTAGCTAAAACGTCGCATCTGCCCCTCAGAAACGATCCGTACTGTATTTTTCTTTCGATTTATTATTCAATTTTAAAAAATCCAGATGAATGCTTCATAGGCGCGAAGATCGCATGGATGCTAACATTCGCGAGCTGCAAAACGGCGACCGCGCGCTGGTCGTTGATGCTTCTGATTGGCTGACTGACGAGATCGGACGACAGCCATTGGCCAAACACGGATTTTTTATTTTTTTTTTCAAAAATACGGATTCCGTATTTTGGGTCGAGAAAAATACGGATTCCGTGCCCCACACGGACAACTTTCACCCTTGCATTGGTGTGACCTCTTGTGTACCAGATTACATGTATATGATACATGTAAAAACAACTCCCCACCTCTGTTGCTGGTTTTTAGCGAGAAGCACTGCCACCCCCCACCCCGCCACCCCCCACCCTCACCAACCACCCCTCCCCCCCCCCCCCACTGCCAACGTTGCTACGATCAATTCATTCTTTCTGTGCTCAGGTTCATGTGGAACTGCACGACTGCCAGTAAATTACACAGGCTCTAAGCGCCGTACATCAAAACACAACTAAAACAGGTATCACTGACAGTACAGAGATGAAATAAAGCACAACAATAAATGAATATATACACAAACATGAGTGACTGTTACACACTAAGGAACGGCAACAAAATACAATACCCCACTATAAACAGCTTCCATACACACAGACTCACAGGGAACATTTAAACAATACCTCTCAACATGCAGGCTGACACGGTGTGGAAGGGCAGAGTAAAATCAAGACCAGTTATCAGTTTTAAATAGGTGGGTTTTAAGACAGCGTTTGAAACTGGCACTGGAGTCTGTGTGTCTTAGTGGTTTAGGAAGTTGATTCCAAAGAGCTGCAGCCTGAAAGAAAAAGGATCTCTGAGTGACCATATGTTTTAGTTCTTACGGAGAGGGTGCGCAGAACTTTAGTGTCAGAGAAGTTACGTACCAGCCTGGATGGAGTGTAAAGCCTGCTCTTAACTGGGCGCAGCGCGCGAAACACACATGTGCACAACACAGTCGTTGCGCTCGGCGTGTCTCTTAACTACAAAACTGAATACAGCAGTGCTCGCTGACAAACCGATTGAAGATGTACTGTCCGAGTCCGCCATGCACGGTTTGCACGCCGAGTGACGTAGTACAGCCAGTCGGAATCAGAATATGTTGTGGAAACCGCAGTCACCGTTGTGGCTATTTGAAATCCAGGTTGCTGTGATGACGTCACAGCGGCAGAAACCCCCAAAATCATAACTGTGTCACAACTGTGGACAGCACTGTGGCGCTCCGCAGTGCCCAGTTAAGAGCCGGCTTAACAATGAAGGAGTTCAGAAAGGTAGGAAGGTCCAATGCCAGAGAGAGATACATGACAAATGGACAGGAACTTGTGCACTTCTTAACCACTAGATCACCGACCGCCCCAAAATGAAGGCATTTGAACTTTTTTTTTTTTCGTCGGAAAAGTGTCCTGACTGATTTCTTAATTGGGCAATAACTCTTCTAAACAAGCGGCAAGTGAAAAATCGTGAAAACTACCTCTGTTAAGAAGATCATTGTCCCGGCATTTCATCTCAAAGTAAAAAGCCCTCCAACTAGATAGCCATCATTACACCCGTCCACACACACACACACATCAACTGATACATCCACACACACACGTCGCACAACTTCCACCAAAAAGAACGCAGAAGCATAGTGTGCACGTAAGGTGTCTATGACGCAGATTCCGTTATGTCACTGTGTGCGTGAAAGTATGTATTATCTGGAGAAACGTCACAGTAATGTTTTGTATCACTGTAACCTGCCTATGCGCCCAGCGAAATCTGCCTCATCCCATCCCATAAAGCTGTTCCTCTCCCGAAAAATGTTCTATATTCTTTCATGTTACTTCATTAATGTATCTCTTGCTGACATCAATCCCGGCTGGGGCCAAATATTTGTGCTGGCCATTTCCTCCTTGCCCCGTCTTAGATGTCATCCATACGTGGTGGAAAAGGGCGTGAAAGCCTTTTTGTTGGTGTAACCGTGTCACAGTGCAGGCAGGTACTCAACGCAGAGGTCGCTTTGACTTGTGTTGGTTTATTGTGACACTCCGGAAAACAAAACAAAACACAAAAACCCCAAAAGAAAAACCCAAGGGAAAACAGTGCCTGGAAAGACAAAACAAAAATCATAAGTATCATCAATGATCATAAGAAAAGCAATCATCAACTGACTGACCGACAATGGCATAACAGCAGATATAACTACATAACTAAGGCAGCACACGACGTATAGGAGAGAGAGAGAGAGAGAGAGAGAGAGAGAGAGAGAGAGAGCGAGAGCTGTCTATTAACTGTTACATTCAAGAGACTAAATGGCCGACTAAAAACATCTGCTTATGATCAATGGATAAATGGGTATGACAATTCAGTCAAATTACAGTTAGAGTGCCGGCAGAATACAAACGATTAACCGGACACTACGTCACTCAAAAGGTGAACAAAGCAGCGGACGGGATATACTAAGATGGCGGGTGGATTACGTAATGTACATCCGGTGACGCCATGTGACGTCACGCGACTGCACAATGGGAAGGTGGAAACAAAGGCACGGCCACGTGGGGAGAAAGGGGAGAGATTACGGCCTAGCGGCCAAACAAAGGAAATCGTTTCAAGGAATAAAAAGACGTTCGTGTACTAGTCAGACTAGGAGCAAGAACATTCTACACATAAAATCAGATCAATAAAACAGATCAAACTGACAAATAATAATATAAAACAGGCGCGTAGGAAGATGCTGAGAGGAAGGGGGGCCCACTAAGTCGGGTGAGCCATACGGCCGGGGTGAAGAAGGGTGTGTGTGTGTGTGTGTGTGTGTGTGTGTGTGTGTGTGTGTGTGTGTGTGTGTGTGTGTTGACTGCCAAGGATTGTGTCCTGCGAAAGCAGAGCAGGGAGGGGGGGGACCACTGGCGGGCCCCCTCTCCTCTTTTCAAAAGCAAGGGGGGCCCAAAGATATTCGGGCCCCCCTTCCAAAAATCGAACGGGGGCCTAGCCCCCTGTGGTTTCTACGCCCCTGCGGGTAGCCAGTGGAGTTGCCTGAGTAGGGGTTTTGCGTGGTTGAACTTGCGCTTACGGAGGACAATGCGTGCTGCATTGTTCTGAACCCTCTGCAGTCTCTCATGTAGTTCCAGCTGTCAGTGCGTGTGTGTGTGAGAGAGAGAGAGAGGGTTTTGGATTTTCAATTGTCGGTTCGAAAGACAGGTAGGGGCCGTTTACCACCCAGAAACCGACATGTACTAATACTTGACTACAATCTAAAGACGTGTATATGTTCATGTTTTAAAATATCGGCTTTAGACGAGAGCAATCGTTGTCGAAACTTTCAAAGCCACACAGCAACGGAAAAAGGTCGTCCATTTTGATTACCCCCCCCCCCCACACACACACACACACACACACCCTCTCCCCCGGGCTTTCCGTGCCCTTGGTCTGTATGCATCACAACACTGAAAGAAATCTGTCGCAATATTTACTGAAAATTATATCTCAGCCTCCACGCAGTGAATGACATTCATAATCTAACTTATTCAACTCTTCAAAATGTGTATCCATGAGCCCTGGCCCCCCTGCCTTCTTGTATTTGCTTACACCCTCAGTATTCACTGTGCTGATATTTGCTGATGTTGAAAGCGTATGCATTCAAACGGTTATGTCTGGTGGCGGGTTCTACGTCTTAATCTGTGTTTATGGGCTTGGGAACCTGGGATGTCGAACTCTGTGTATAAACAGTTCTTTTCGGTCTCCTCATACGGGCTATACATTACAGATACGGATTAGCTGACAATGACATTGACAGTGTAAGAAAGAGCTGCTGCTGAGCAAGATGATGGGAAAGTGTGGTGACAGTGACAATGATGTCTCAAGGACGGTTTGGTCACATTTGAGTCTGGTGTGTTCTGATGCTCTTTTGTTATTTTCTGTTAGTGTTGGCTTTGTTTACATGTGAATGTTTTCTCCTAAAACTGATCTAACATCTGATCTGTCAGGATGCTTGCATGCTTTCTCAGTAGAGTTATCTAAAATCTGCCACACATCAGACAAACAAGAAGAAATCATAATGCAGAGGTAAACTTTCACTGATAAATAACACTCTTCAGTTTCTGAACAGTTTCCATAAATACTGCCTGTTTGACATTGGTGTGACCTCTTGTGTACCAGATTACATGTATATGATACATGTAAAAACAACTCCCCACCCCCTGTTGCTGGTTTTTAGCGAGAAGCACTGCCACCCCCCACCCCGCCACCCCCCACCCTCACCAACCACCCCCCCACTGCCAACGTTGCTACGATCAATTTATACTTTCTGTGCTCAGGTTCATGTGGAACTGCACGACTGCCAGTAAATTACACAGGCTCTAAGCGCCGTACATCAAAACACAACTAAAACAGGTATCACTGACAGTACAGAGATGAAATAAAGCACAACAATAAATGAATATATACACAAACATGAGTGACTGTTACACACTAAGGAACGGCAACAAAATACAATACCCCACTATAAACAGCTTCCATACACACAGACTCACAGGGAACATTTACACAATACCTCTCAACATGCAGGCTGACAAGGTGTGGAAGGGCAGAGTAAAATCAAGACCAGTTATCAGTTTTAAATAGGTGGGTTTTAAGACAGCGTTTGAAACTGGCACTGGAGTCTGTGTGTCTTAGTGGTTTAGGAAGTTGATTCCAAAGAGCTGCAGCCTGAAAGAAAAAGGATCTCTGAGTGACCATATGTTTTAGTTCTTACGGAGAGGGTGCGCAGAACTTTAGTGTCAGAGAAGTTACGTACCAGCCTGGATGGAGTGTAAAGCCTGCTCTTAACTGGGCGCAGCGCGCGAAACACACATGTGCACAACACAGTCGTTGCGCTCGGCGTGTCTCTTAACTACAAAACTGAATACAGCAGTGCTCGCTGACAAACCGATTGAAGATGTACTGTCCGAGTCCGCCATGCACGGTTTGCACGCCGAGTGACGTAGTACAGCCAGTCGGAATCAGAATATGTTGTGGAAACCGCAGTCACCGTTGTGGCTATTTGAAATCCAGGTTGCTGTGATGACGTCACAGCGGCAGAAACCCCCAAAATCATAACTGTGTCACAACTGTGGACAGCACTGTGGCGCTCCGCAGTGCCCAGTTAAGAGCCGGCTTAACAATGAAGGAGTTCAGAAAGGTAGGAAGGTCCAATGCCAGAGAGAGATACATGACAAATGGACAGGAACTTGTGCACTTCTTAACCACTAGATCACCGACCGCCCCAAAATGAAGGCATTTGAACTTTTTTTTTTTTTCGTCGGAAAAGTGTCCTGACTGATTTCTTAATTGGGCAATAACTCTTCTAAAAAAAGCGGCAAGTGAAAAATCGTGAAAACTACCTCTGTTAAGAAGATGATTGTCCATTTCATCTGAAAGTAAAGAGCCCTCCAACTAGATAGCCATCATTACACCCGTCCACACACACACACATCCAATGATACATCCACACACACGTCGCACAACTTCCACCAAAAAGAACGCAGAAGCATAGTGTGCACGTAAGGTGTCTATGACGCAGATTCCGTTATGTCACTGTGTGCGTGAAAGTATGTATTATCTGGAGAAACGTCACAGTAATGTTTTGTATCACTGTAACTTGCCTCTGCGCCCAGCGAAATCTGCCTCATCCCATCCCATAAAGCTGTTCCTCGCCCGAAAAATGTTCTATATTCTTTCATGTTACTTCATGAATGTATCTCTTGCTGACATCAATCCCGCCTGGGGCCAAATATTTGTGCTGGCCATTTCCTCCTTGCCCCGTCTTTGATGTCATCCATACGTGGTGGAAAAGGGCGTGAAAGCCTTTTTGTTGGTAACGCCGCTGAGGTGGAACACTGCCACTTTCAAAGCTTTCAGGTTGTTTGCCAGATAGAAGGCATTGATCTGGCCGTTTTCGTCATTTAGTGGCTTCCAACGGTGGAGAAATACGACTTTCTTTGAGCCTACAGTCCTTTTTGAACAGACGAAACTGATGAAAATAGCAACCAATCAGTGCCGCCTAGCTGTCCTCAGTCCGCAACCAAATTATGTCGCCTGCTCAGTATTGGTAGAGCAACTTATACTATGGCCAGGGTCACCACAGTGGCCTCAGATGCTATACTGTGACCCAAGTGACTGGTTCTGACGCGCAGATTCAGCGCATTATTTTGATGACAAGTTTTCCACACGCTGCTGTATGCCTGTCGTACGTACTGAGACTTTAAACTCCCAAACACCTACCCTCTTGTTGACATCACACAGTGCTGTATTACATTACATTATATTATTGATATTGCAGCAGGCAGACACATCAAACCACTCGTGCATATATAAACTAGTGTCCAAAAGAAACGATACCAAGGGTTGGCAAGGACATACAATAAAAGCAGAACAATAAAGAAATTTCAGAGTGGTATATTTCATTAGCAAATGTTTCCGGTATTCCCGAGCGCAGACGCTGTATTTGGGACGTGGGATACGTAAACCCATGTTTTTAGGCCTCGGGGATCACTTTGCATAAAAACATTCTAACAACAGTTTGGTATCGTTTCTTTTGGACACTAGTTTATTTGCTTCACCAAATCAGTGTTTATTATTTGCAGCGTACTGTTTTGTATCTCTCTCATTCCTTTCATCGTGTTACAACAGCTGTGTCGGGAAAACAAGCCGAATCATGAGCATGGCACGGCATGTATTGATCAGTAGCTCCTGGAAAAACGTATTGGAGGGTCTACATAAAGAAAACGTCCCGTCCCAGAGAATGTCGCGCAATACTAATTAACTGTTTTGTGAAGCCTTGTAACGGAGAGTGATGCTGATTTGGCGATTAAAGTCAGATGCATGTATTAGACGGCAAATAAACAGGAACTGATCCGATGAATTAGGTATTAACTCCAATATTACATGTAGCTCATGTAGCCAGCCTCCTCTCTCTCTCTCTCTCTCTCTCTCCAGTTTGAATCTAATGTTTCTGTGTGCTAGCTTGTTCTTGACTACATACATGTTTGTTGTTATGATATACTTACAAAAGTCTCCATATACACATTAATTTTGGACATACAGCAAATGTAGCCTCAACCACAACTGTAGCCTAATGAAAACAAAGCACACCAATCTGCATCTTCTAGTTCTACAATAAACAGCAACACACCTTTGTTTTGATTTTGTTAAATTATTCTTGAGGAATTATAGTATTAGGATTGTGGAGTCACTGAACAATTGTCCTGTTCATGTTTGGCTTTAATGGTAACTTAAAATCCCAAGTAATGTGTTGACCAAAACTTTCTGTCTTTTACCAACTTTAGGTTATCAGTCACCTCCAGAATGTGAAACCATTGCTGACAGTGACATTGACAGTGTAAGAAAGAGCTGCTTCTGAGCAAGATGATGGGAAAGTGTGGTGACAGTGACACTGATGTCTCAAGGAAGGTATGGTGTCATGTGTGGAAGAGTCTGTTGTGCTCTGGTGCTCTTTGTTATTTTCTGTTAGTGTTGGCTTTGTTTACATGTGAATGTTTTCTCCTAAAACTGATCTAACGACTGATCTGTCAGGATGCTTGTATGTTTTCTCAGTAGAGTCATTTAAAAACTGCCACACATCAGACAAACAAGAAGAAATGCAGAGGTAAACATTGACTGATAAATAACACTTTGAGCAGTCTTCATAAATACTGCCTGTTTGACATTGGTGTGACCTCTTGTGTACCATAGTACATGTATATGATACATGTATGTATAAACCCCCCCCCCCCCCGGCTGGGTTTTAGCGAAGAGCACTGCCATTCCCCACCCCACTTCCCCCACCAACCACCCCCCACTCCCAATGTTGCTGTGATCAATTTATAATTACTTTGTTCAGGTTCATGTGGAACCGTATGACTGCCTGCTGCTATCACATCTAGAACAGCATGTGAACGCCCTTTGGACCATTCACCCATCGAAGCACCCAGGGGAAGACAAGAAACAACCAGCCTCAGGAAACGCATTGAAGAGGCTTTTTCAAAGAGACTTCAAAGAGAGAAATTTTTCGGCAAGGAGATAAGCTGTAGGAAGTGCTAAATACACTATTTGTAGGTCAACATGGGAGAGTCTCACACCTACATGTACACCAACATGAAAGTATTTAACCTCAAGCTTGTGGAAGCACGTAAGGAAAAACGCATCGGTGGAGTGTGCTTCTTTGGTTTAACTTATAATGTCCAGACAAATTAGGGATCCTAGCCTTGCTTTTGGAAATGTGAAAGTTATGTTGTAGTGCATTGTGTTGCAGTGCAGGTGGTCTGTATATTGTCCTCCGCTGTCATCTTTCACATATTTCACAACTTTTACTTCTTTCATCAGAGTATGCTTGCCGTAAACGCTACGTTATTCTTGACCATTCTAGGCTGTTCTTTTGTTTTACAAAGGACATCGTTTTGAGTCGTCACAAATTTCCCGTTTCCTACCGGTTCTGTAGAGGCATGGACTCCAAGCCAAGACGTATCATTGGCTTGGTTCCCGAGTTAGTTAGGCTCCCAAACACCCACCCTCACCCTCCACTTTTCAAGACAGAGATAATGATAATAAATATCATCCACTGCGGCATAGTTTCTTTTGAAGTCCGCTTTGTGTTAGTATTTTTTCAAGTACACCACACGTGAATTTACGGTGACAGATATGAGCATTGGGGTTGTTTTGTATGCATTTATTACTACGAGCACGAAGTTTGTTTTTTTTTGTTTTTTTTTACGCTTTGAGCCTCGAGGCCACTGTACTGCCTTCGCACAACATTAAATCGATAGGTTTATGAGCTTGATTAAAGACAGCGACAAATACAACCCTTGTGAGAAAACCTGGAATCGATTCAGCAGGACTACTTGCTGGCCACGCGTATGCTTCTACACACCTGCTGGTTTGGCGAGTCGTCTGAACCATGCAGGCTGTGGTAAAATGCAGCTGTTTCTGGGCGGACATTTTAATCAGGGCACATTGCAGTAAACAGTCACCAAGCTTCATCTTGCGCTAATAAAACAGCCACGACGCGACTCCCCGCACAACATTGTAGTTTAGAAGGTCAGTGTTAAGCAGGTGGGTGGGTATAGATGTTTGGGAGTTTAACGTCCTTTTCCGTCACGTATGCCAGGTGATAGCAAAGACTGGACAACGAGAAAAAAAAAGGCCAGCACAAATAATTATTTGGCCCCGGCTGGGATTCGAACTCACGACCCGTGCATTAAAAGTCCTACGCCCTACCATTCGGCTTTCCCGGCTCCCCTTACGTGGTGGAAAAGGGCGTTAAACTCCCAACCCCCCCCCCCCACCCCCCGGCTCCCCTCTGCCCCGCTCAGTGTAAGCTATACATCTATAGGTGTGTGTTCTGCACAGTCACGTCTGCGCATTCGCTGCAGAAACATTTCGTTCAAGGTGTTGCCAGGTTTACTAGTATTATCAACCGAAGTATATAACTTTTGGGGTTCCTTTTGTTTCACGTTTATGAGTGAACTGGCATTAGTTCGCTAATACATATGTCTCTTTCACCCCAGAAAAAAAACAACAACAACAACAACAAAAAAGTCTGCTTTCAAAACAGTAGGGTAAACGCTCAAAATACACCATAACTCTGAAGAAAAAAATTGACAAAGCCACTAAAATACACGAATATGTGTGGTACTGACTCGTATTTTGACTCACCTCCTTCCATAAAGCTCGAGGTTGGGGGGGGGGGGGAAGGGGGGTCGCGTCATTGGTCAAATTACTCATCGGTAAAACACAGATTCATGATTGTGTTGTTATCGCTGAATAAAGATAACAGTGTGATAGTGCAGACTACCCGACTACCTTTTCAGTAGACAACACGAGCAGTGTGTGTGTGTGTGTGTGTGTGTGTGTGTGTGTGTGTGTGTGTGTGTGTGTGTGTGTGTGTGTGTGTGTGTGTGTGTGTGTGTGCGCGCGTGCCGTGCCTAAATGGACCACTCCACTCCTGTCAATCAAAAGGGTCGGGCCCCTAGACTTCAGCCAATCACGTCCCGCGGCATGATGAGCACAAGACATGGCATGATCTGGCAAACGTTTTGCCAGACACTAGAATGACGGAGGCACGTGTAGTTTGATATGATTGAAACAGGGAAAGAAAGCAGTAAGTCCATTGACGTCGTTTGAGACAACAACAACAACAACAACAACAACAACAACAAAACCAACATTATGTCAATCTCTTTAATCTTGAAATCACCTCTTTTTCCATACAATGACGTCATGGACGTACTGTGGTTTGCCAATGCACGGCAGAGTGAAGCGGCAGGGCCAGTGGAGTCGTCTATTGAGAAATTGCCTAATTCATAAAAATACAACCCTTGTGAGAAAACTAAAAATAGGCAAAAGACTTTGCCTAGCGTGTGGCATGATTCTGAAAAGCTGACTCATTCAAGGAAATTAACAGCCAGCTGTAATCAGGATACTGACCAGAGCTCACACACGTGTTTTGAACACAAGACCACGTTAAAACAAGGAGGAACGGCCCCGTCCTACAAAGTTGTTTCTCCAAATTTCATGTTATTTTGTCTGTTTTGTTGTTATTGTTGCCGGTTCTCCCCTCTCCAAGTTCTACCAATGACACTAGATCCTCTACGACCTCGACCGATTAGTCACGTGACTGGGGGTGGGGCCGGGTGGGGGGCGGGAGAGAGAGAAAGAGACAGACAGACAGAGACAGAGAGACAGAGAGAGAGAGAGAGTGGGTGGGTGGGTGTTTAGGAGTTTAACGTCCTTTTCCACCACGTAAGGGTGCTTTCTAAGACGGGGCAACGAGAGAAAGGCCAGCACAAACATTTGGCCCCAGCCGGGATTCGAACTCTCGACCCGAGCATTGAAAGTCCAACGCTCTACCATTCGGCCACCCTGGCTCCCCAGAGAGAGAGAGAGAGAGAGGTCAGTTCCGTGAACTAAACATTTGACGTCAGCCTCAGGCAGGTCGTCATACACAGACAGAGAGATGACGTCAATTCCGCGAACTAAACATTTTCACGTCAGCCTCTAGCACTGCTATCGTCTGAGGAAGCTTGTTTATGTCTTGTGATTTCCCTGTTGGCTTTGTGGCTTCCCCGACTGAATTATTTTTCACATGAAATCTGGAAGATCTAGAGGGCTGGTTAAATGTCGGAGGCAGTGACGATACTTGCTTATTTTGTCTGTGAACTAAGCGTTTGACGTCAGCTTCACACTGGTGGTATGACAGATGATGCTTGTGCATGTCTTGTGATTTCCCTGTTGCTTTTGTGACTTCCCTGGCTGAACTAATTTTTACATAAAATCTGGAAGATCTAGAGGGCTGGTGAAACATGGACTAGAATACCTTGGATTGTACTTATGAAATCGAAAATTTGGAACTCTTTTGACCGGTGCTTCTCGCAGAAACTTGAAAAAGTTATGTTTATCTAAAAGTTCAGTTATTCTAAATGCTAAAGATATAATAGTGCAGTAGTTCCTGTCATATGTGCAGTTGTCACACTAGACAAAAACGCCGGGATGATAAGTAATTTGCAGTAGTCTTTTCATAGATATTTGATCTTATGTGCAAACCACCCCTACCTCGGAAATATTTTTTTTACACAAAACCAGTCAGAGCTACAGAGCTGTAGCACTAATCAATGCAGTGTGATTGGGTGAACTTCCAAAGTCTAGAAAATGAAGGAATTTGAACAACTTTTTCGAAAAAATTCGTAACATGACCGATTTTTTAAAATTGGCGATAACTCTTCTGAAAATGCGGCAGGCTAAAAATCGTGAAAGGTAGCTCTGGAGAAGGTGATTTCCCATTTCATCTCAAAGTAAAAAGGCCTCCATCGAGGTGGTTTAGGAGATAGCCATCATTACATCCGTCCACACACACACACACACACACACGTCATTCCCGCCAAAAAGAACGCAGCAGCAAAGTGTGCACGTAAGGTGTCTATGACGCAGATTTCGTTACGTCACTGTGTGCGTGAAAGTAAGTATTGTTTGGAGAAACGTCACAGTCTTGTTTTGTATCACTGAAACTTGCTGCTGCGCGTAGCAAAATCTGCCCCGTCTCATAAAGTTGTTTCTCTATAGAGAAACAACTTAAAAAGAGAGAGGTTTCTTCATTCGCATACCGGGTGAGTGAGTGAGTGATGAATATTGACGATAACTCTAACGATTCTTTACGCCACTCGCCAGTGCAAATTTTCAGTGAGTTAACTTCGAGTGGTTTACGTCCGAAAGTAGTAAGGAAACAGACAGCGAAAGTGTGAGTTATGACTTTCTCTAGTTATTTAACAACGGTAAAGGTTTGAACACAATGGTAAATATCGTAACTTGACACGGCTTCGACTACAACATAACTAATGGAAATAGAATGGGAAGCAAAGAACACACGAACACACACACACACACACACACACACACACACACACACACACACACACACACACACACACACACACACACACACACACACGCACGCACACACACGCATATACCGCACACACACCACCCACCCACGCACACACAACACGCACACACCACACACACACACCACACACACACACACACACACACACACACACGAAAGAAAGAAAGAAAAAACAAAAATTCAACAACAACAAGCCAATTCATTATTAAGCCGTTTTATTCTGTTTTATTCTTTTTTTTCTTTTTTTTTATTCCCGCGACGTGTATCTCAGTATGTCAGCAAAATAGCCTAGAACAGAGTGCGATGGCGAAGGGTCGTCGATGGCCTATGCTCCACTTGGAGCCAGTGAGTAAAGTAAGTAAAGTAAAGTAAGGGAAGGACCACGCCTTGCGTAATATTGGTGGCTTGAAGTGGCTTCTACTGGTGTGCAGTGGCTTGTTCTTTTTAACTTGTCCTATCATATAATGGGCAGAGGTGGTCGGACTCTTACAGATGATGTGCTGACAGACATCTCAGTCGAAAAATGAGCTAAGTCGCAAAAGGACTCCTGATTTCTTGATGAGGCAACACAGTTACAAGAATAACTTCTTTGTTAAAATCAACTATTTCTTCAATTGCAAACGGCGTTATAGTTCGCTACGGAAGTGTTGTCCCTTGTAAACTAAGCAGTCACAGTAGACGGTTGCTGTAGGACGTACGTCCCATGTAAACTAAGCAGTCACAGTAGACGGTTGCTGTAGGACGTACGTCCCATGTAAACTAAGCAGTCACAGTAGACGGTTGCAATATCAGATACGTCAAACGTAAACTAAGCAGTCAAAGTAGACGGTTGCTGTAGGACGTACGTCCCATGTAAACTAAGCAGTCACAGTAGACGGTTGCAATATCAGATACGTCAAACGTAAACTAAGCAGTCAAAGTAGACGGTTGCTGTAGGACGTACGTCCCACGTAAACTGAGCAGTCACAGTAGACGGTCTTTATTGGAGATCCGCCCCACGTAAACTACGCAGTCACAGTAAACAGTGCAGTTCGCTACAGGAGATACGTCCCACGTAAACTATGCCGTCACAAGAGACGGTCGCCATAGGAGAGGTGTCCCATGTACACTAAGCAGTCACAGTGTACGGTGGCTATAGGAGATACGTCCCACGTAAACTAAGCTGTCACAGCAGACGGTGGCCATAGGGGATACGTCCTACGTAAACTAAGCTGTCAAACGAGACGGTCGCTATACGAGAGGTGTCCCACACTGATAAACTAAGCAGTCACAGTAAAGCGCAGTTCGCTTCAGGAGATACGTCCCACGTAAACTAAGCAGTGATCACAGTAGACGGTCGTCATAGAAGGTACGTCCCACGTAAACTAAAAGTAGTCACAGTAGACGGAGGGTATAAGAAAGGTGTCCTACGTAATCTATGAAGTCACAGTAGACGGTCGATGTAGGTGATGCGTCAAATGTAAACTAAGACGTCACAGTAGACGGTCGTCATAGGAGGCACATCCCACGTTAACTAAGCAGTTACAGTAGACGGTCGTCATAGGAGGCACATCCCACGTTAACTAAGCAGTTACAGTAGACGGTGGCTATGAGGTGTCCAAACGTAAACTAAGCAGTCAAAGTAGACGGTTGCTGTTGCTAATGTGTCAAACGTAAAGTGTTGTTAAAAGCATTTCATGCTTCATGCCAGCGCTGTCGGTTGCCTTCCACAGTTGCTCTTTCTTAAAGGCCACCCCATCTTCGACCGTCTCCTCCTCGGCGACCATCTCCTCCTCGGCGACCGTCTCCTCCTCGGCGACCGTCTCCTCCTCGGCGACCATCTCCTCCTCGGCGACCGTCTCCTCCTCGGCGACCATCTCCTCCTCGGCGACCGTCTCCTCCACGGCGACCATCTCCTCCTCGGCGACCGTCTCCTCCACGGCGATCATCTCCTCCGCGGCGACCACCTCCTCGGCGTCGGCATAAGCGTGGAGCCAACTGGCAAGGTGTTCTTGGCACTGTATAGAGTACAGACAACAGTCTCAGCGAGAGGATTGTGTCATGATGTCGGAATAATTATACCGCCTAGATTCAAAACTTTTGACGACGTCTGCTTTCAGTCTCGGTCTCAGTTATGAGCATGCGCAATTAAATGGTGAACGGTGGTCTAACAGGTAGCGCGTCGGACTTAACCGCTGCGCTGCTGAACGACCGTCACCGCTGTCAACGGTGATGGAGCGTGGGTTCGAGCCCATGTCGAGCTTGTGATACGTGATGCCGGTTTTTCCTGGCTGCCGGGCTGCTCATCGGGGGTTTTCTCTCCGGGTTTTCAAGCTTCCCTCCCCCAGCAAAATTGCCAAAAGAGGACCCATAATTATTGGGGGAAACAGCCCGAATTTCCCAAAAAGGACAATAAAGTAGTTTTTAAAAAAATCTACATGTAAGTTTGAAGCCGGTTACTGGTTGACATACTGCCCCAGTTTTAGGGGCATGTGCTCAACCGCGCCATTTTTTTCTTCCGCTTCTCTTAGAGAAATTATTTTGCCAGCACTTGCCTGGTGGTGGAATCCTAGGGTAAAGAACACCTGTTGATCCGGCTACTGATGCACCCGCCGATCCGGCACGACCTGGACTACCGTCTCCTGATCAACACATAGATACGATAAGGGGTGAAAATGAGCCAGTTCATAAATGTTCACATTCAATAATAATCACAATAATAATAATAATAATGTATTGTGTTAGTTAGTTCGTGGTTAGTTAGTTAGTTAGTTAGTTAGTTAGGGCTTAAAGCCACGCAAGCAACAAAGACTATTTCGCGGCTATATGTATTGTGTAGGTGTCACACGCCGTCACGAGGTTGGCGTGGAGGAGCCAAGCGAGTCTCCGACGAGCACACCACGACAATAACAGATAAAAGAACAACACAGAACGATAGTGATAAGGGTGGGTGGGTGTTTGGGGGTTTAACCTCCTTTTCCACCACATAGGGTGATATCAAAGACGGGGCAACGATGAAAAAGCCAGCACAAATATTTGGCCCCAGGCGTGATCGAACTCACGACCCGAGCATTAGAAGTCCAACGCTCTGCCATTCGACCACCCCGGCTCCCCACGATACTGATATGGAACAAGGAATTTAATAAAGAAATAAAGACAAGAAACAATAACGACGCACACTACAAAAACAAAACCTAACCTACTTCCCTGTTATATTAGATAGCAGAGAGAAAGAGAAGAAAAGGAACAAAAAACAGGTGGTTAGAAAGGAAAAGTATACCCGATAGGCCCTGCCTGCCAGCCGCCGCCAAGTCCCAACCCGCACTGAAGAAATTTACTCACCCCCTCAACTACACTAATTCCTACTACTCACTAACTGGCAGTGGCCACACGTGAAATCTATGAACTTTACCTAGAACCAAGAAAATAACACGCTAGATATGACACACGACTGGAGCCACACACACACACCCACGCGCACCTTACACACACACACACACACACACACACACACACACACACACACACACACACACACACACACACACACGAGCAGCACGGCCACACATTATGCCATTTTACGCGAGGTACATTTTCCGTATTAGGAGGAAGTGTCGATACGAAACTGTCATTATTCCTGCACGATCCGGCTGCTGTAATCAATCCCATATTGGACGTGATCGTGAATGAGAGAGCGGGCTGCTGCGGGTACAAAATAATTATTTCTTCATTACCAGTATCATCCGCCAGGCTCTTGGTATGAATTCACCTATGCATCACTTAGGTTAAAGAATACAAATGCACAAGGCCTCAAACGCAGCGCTAACTAAATTATTTAGTCTTTTACCGCTGAAACGTCTTGCAGAGCTTTAGGGTGGCGACGTCTGCTAGTACTGGAGACGCACCAGATTATTCTGGGGCAGCCTTTTAGTGCTGGTTGGACGCTGCAGCCCTCGTGGGTATCGCCGCATGCTCACCTGATGAGGGTCCCATTGACCCGAAACCATGGTCGTGAGCGGCTAAAATCACCAATTCATATGGCCTTGGTTGTACCGACCATTTTCCTCCCGGTGGGAGGGGAATGGGGGCCCTATGAATGGTGAGATACCCTTAGATCTGTTAGACGTTTCAGCGGTAGCATGGTAGGTCCCCCCCCCCCCCCTTTCCAATGTGGCTTGTAGCCAATATAGGGCAAGGCGGACTTGTCCACTGGCATACAAAGCACACATCTCCTAGATCTAGGGAGCGCTCTCAGCTTTACTTACTTCCCCTACTTTCAAATTGACCTGATTGAGCGCATGTTTTCGGATTTAGCGACGCCTTTGTTCCTATTCTATATATATATAACTAAAAAATACACTCCTTGAAAACTGTGAACAACTATTATTATTAAGAAAACATGGATCCCAAATTTTCGGGCCCTCCGCGGGTCCTTCATCAGGGGAATACGAAATTTAATACAAAATACAAAATAAATGACGTCAGGGTTATGACGCAATCCTTACGTCAATAATAATGTTCTTGTTCTTTCACGTGCTCTCTCTCTCTCTCTCTCACTCTCTCTCTCTCTCCCCAACCCTGAGAAGAACTGCAAACTGTACACAAATTACTGGATTACTGGACCGAAACCTCTCGCTGATGCCTGTCAGATTCCATCCTTATGTTCTAGAAAAGGATCCTCTTACCAAGACGGAGCATGGTGGCTAGATCTTTCCTGGTGTTGAGGCCAGAAAAGATGGTGCCTAAATTACACTGCCACCATATCTCCCTCTTGATGAGGTCCTTTTCTTGCTCCACTCGTTCTATTGCAAAAATGGTGAGGAAGTGGAGCTGAGGGTCAGCTGCATGTGGGTTCTGACAGACATGGGCGGCTAGCTGGCATTTCGTAACTTTGCCAGTTTTGATATATATTTCCATCCTTAAAAATGCTTTAGTCTAGAAACAACAAAGGGCGGTGGACCCATCCAATAAAGGTGTTTCTCAAAAATTCATGCTATTTTGTCATTGATATTGTTAAATTTTCCATCTTCACAGGCAAGTTTGTGATACAAACGCACGTCACTGCGAGTCTCATGTAGAGACGATGATGCAAGTGTAACTCTGACAATAACCAACTCGGCCAAAGTTGGTCCGTGGACATGTTTGGGTCGAACAGGAGTTGGCCGAGTTTGCATTGAGTCGAAATAAGAAGTTTGGGTTGAATGGGAGTTGGCCGAGTTTACATTGGGACGAGATGACAATTTTTGGGTCGAACGAGATTTGCCCGAGTTTGCAATGGGCCGAGATGACTTATCAAACCTGTCATCTCGGCCCAGTACAAACTCGGCCAACAAAAATTCGACCCCAAACGTGGTCATCTCGGCCTGGTGCAAACTCGGCCGAGATGACAAGTTCGGGTCGAAATAGACTTGGCCGAGTTTGCAATGGGCCGAGATAACTTGTCAAAGGTGTCATCTTGGCCTAGTACAAATTCGGCCAACTCAAATTCGACCCAAACATGGTCATCTCGGCCCGGTGTAAACTCGGCCGAGATGACAAGTTTGGGTCGAAATAGACTAGGCCGAGTTTGCAATGGGCCGAGATGACTTGTCAAAGGTGTCATCTCGGCCTAGTACAAACTCGGCCAACTCAAATTCGACCCAAACATGGTCATCTCGGCCCGGTGCAAACTCGGCCGAGATGACAAGTTTGGGTCGAAATAGACTTGGCCGAGTTTGCAATGGGCTGAGATGACTTATCATAGGTGTCATCTCGGCCTAGTACAAACTCCGCCAATTCAAATTCGACCCAAACATAGTCATCTCGGCCCGGTGCATACTCGGCCGAGATGACAAGTTTGGGTCGAAATGGACTTGACCGAGTTTGCAATGGGCCGAGATGACTTATCAAACCTGTACTCTCGGCCCAGTACAAATTCGGCCAGCTCCAATTCGACCCAAACATGTCATCTCGGCCCAGTGCAATCTCGGCCAACTCCAGTTTGACCCAAACTTGTCACCTCGGCTGTTTTTTTGGACTTGAGAGGTTACTTGCAACAACAACAACTGAACAAATCCTTTTTCGTGCCAGCCTGAACAAAGTACCGCTTCGGTCATTATTGCAAGACGTTTTTCTTTGTACGTTTTTCTTTGTCAGACAGATGGCATCGAAAGGAAGAAAACGAAGAAAAGCGGCCATTTTAACTGACACTCCTGAAAAGGAAGCACTGATTGCAGAAAATAAAAAGAAAGGCAAGAAATTGGAAGCTGCTACAGGAAAAAGGAGAAAGAAAACCAAAAATGCAAAGAAAAAATTTTAATTGAGTTACAAATGTGCCAACCCTGACTCATCAGAGGATGGTGGCCAGACTGTTTTTGCTTAGTCTGCTGCGAGCCTTACTCAAACAGCCGGCCAAATGAGTGCTGGGTGCGGTGTGTGGTGTGTAAAGGCTGGTCACATGAAGAATGCACCCAGAAAGAGAAAGTCTGCATCTGCCAGAATTGCGACTCGGATAACTCAGCTTAATCGGCACACAATTCTTCAAGATGTTCTCTTTACCAGTTTTGCCTTGACAATTTTGTTTCTTTTTCAGTCTTTTCAAAAGTAAAATAATCTACTAAAAGCTTCTTTTTTTTTTAAATTATCAAATGTATTTTTTTATGTAACAGCAGCACAAGACACTAAGGAGGCAGGTTGTAACAATGTTACAACCAACCCCACGATTTGTTACAACATGCCCCACATGTGGGGTCAGTTGTAACACATTGGGTTGCGTAGTTTCTTTACTTCCTGTTCTAAATGGTTAACAAATACGAGTAAAAACTATCCTACAATATTAACAACAGATGTCCTTCATTTGCTTGGAGAAACAAAAATTGTCAAACCGTACGTCATAAATTGAAAGAGTGAGGGTTGTTACTGTGAAAAATGTTACTTTCAGCCCCGCTCTCCCCTACAGTCACGTGGTGCGAAGGGTCAGCTCAGCAATTTAAGTTTCAGAATTTCGAATTGCATTTTCAAATTTTGTGGGCTGAACATTTCCAAAGCAGAAGGGGGTAGGGGGTGGAGGGGGATGAATTTTTAGGGCTTAACTCCTCTGGTGAAAGCCACCAGAGGCGGAGGAAACCGGAGTGTCCGGAGAGCCTGAACGCCCGACGATCGATCGGCCCGAATGAACGGTGCCACGTGCGAGAAGGAAAAATACTTTGACCCGAGCGGGACTCGAACCTGACCTCTCGCACTGGTGGCAAAGTCGTAACCACTAGACCACCGACCGCCCCTCCTCTATCTTGGCAACCACGGTGACTACTTTGTCACGTGATTGGGTTTAGATCAGAGACAGTGGCCGGATAGAAGAAACTTGAAACGAAACCAAGGGGAATCAATCATTACCGCGGCCTCGCCACGCATGCTTCGACATGTCGTCGAGTACCGTCCCCTGATCAACACACAAACACTATGAAACACTAAAATGGGCCATTGAAAAATTGAGTTTCATAACCGACTGCATTGGATCAGAGGCAGTGGTGTGTGTGTGTGTGTGTGTGTGTGTGTGTGTGTGTGTGTGTGTGTGTGTGTGTGTGTGTGTGTGTGTGTGTGTGTGTGTGTGTGTGTCTGTCTGTGTGTCTGTCTGTGTGTCTGTGTGTGTGGTGTTTGGCAGCCGGTTTAACGTCCCTTTCCATCACATAAGGGTGATATCAAAGACGGGGCAACGAGAAAAAGGCCAGCACAAATATTTGGCCCAAGCCGGGGTTCGAACTCACGACCCGAGCATTGAAAGTCCGACAGTACCATTCGCCTGTCCCGGTTCCAGTGGAGACTGGAAACCACGAGGAATCGTTGACATGGCATCGCTCCGCACGCTTTTGCTTGATAAAGCTACTTTTTTTTGCGTACGTTAAGAAAGCCTCATTTTGTTCATATATTTGTTAGCTGGCAAAGCTGTATGTATGTGTGTATGTTTTCATTTCATTTCAATTCCATTTTAATTCTAAAATTCTTTTGGTGTAATTTATGACCCCGCACCCAATGTGTAAACATGCATCAAAAACTTTGTCAGTACAAAAAGCAATATAACAATTTTCATTTCAACGACACTCTGAATAAAACACTCGCCGTTATAATTATTTCAGTAACTAATACATTCGATAACAAAAGTAACAAGGATTATAATTTGACCACTAACCCGTGCCAGCTGTTGCAACCATGGCAACAAGAAGCAGGAGAACGAAGCACACAGCATGCATAATGAAGGTCTGAAACTGATAAAATAATATCTAATATTTAATTTATGAAGTCATAACAGCAGCCCTCAGGGAAAAAAAAAGAAAAAAAAAAAAAAAAAAGAAAGAAAAAAGAAAAAAAAACAAGTTTCAAAATCACGTAAAACCTCATAGTGGAATTTCCCAGTATTGAACAGTTTTAGTGTGTATCTATAGAGCTAGTTACATGTGTGTGGATTGTGTGTGTGTGTGTGTGTGTGTGTGTGTGTGTGTGTGTGTGTGTGTGTGTGTGTGTGTGTGTGTGTGTGTGTGTGTGTGTGTGCAAAGAACAGAAAGAAAAGAAATTAACTTGTCCTTTATACTAGAACTTTTTGTCCGTGTTTCTCGTGCGACATGCTCCTACAACATGCGTTTGTGTGTTTTGAGCTGTTTTCCATGTTCGTCCGAACAACAACAAAAATCTCCCGTGTGTAGTATTCGCCCCTTTAAAGATACATGTGCATTGTTCTTAGGGTATAATATTATGCGGGATCACAGTCGCAACTGTTCCAGAACAGAAACTGATAGTCCTCTCTGAAGCGCAGTACTCTTAGGGGGTGGGGTGGGTGTTTGGAGGTTTAACGTCCTTTTCCACCACATAGGGTGATATCAAAGACGGGGCAACGATGAAAAGCCAGCACAAATATTTGGCTCCAGCCGGGATCGAACTCACGACCCGAGCATTAGAAGTCCAACGCTCTACCATTCGACCACCCCGGCTCCCCGGCAGTACTCTTAGACGGAATATGCGCCTGGCAATGTTTGTAGTGTTTATTGTTTGTTTACTTGTCTGTTTACGATCACAATCACGCGAATTTTGGTCAGCACTTCCCCAAAACCCTGATACAGACGACAGTCAAGTACAGTGGATGTGTTACGCGTAATGTCTGAAACTCAGTGCCCATTTCATGAAATACAATTTTGCTCATTTCGTGAAATACGTAGCAAAATTGCGCATTTCATGAAACGGCCAAATGTATTGGCTATTTCATGAAATGAGCAAAACTCTGTTGCGTATTTCACGAAATGCGCATTGGAGAATTTGAGAGTCCAATGTAGACAACATCATCATCGTGGACGACTTGTTGCCGTCCACCAACCTCTGAGATGCCAAAGGTCTTTATAATGTGATAGTTATCTCTTGCTTGCTTCTCTCCAGTTAAGCGCTTTTGAAGAACTTCTTTGACCTTTCTGTCATATTCTATATGCATCATGGAACTTGAAGAAGTTACGGTGGTGAAGGTTAAAAAGTAGATACGGCCGCACATATACAACAGAAACAACATACTAATAAAACTCACAGAGGTGCCGCGAAGCTGCTGTAGTGTATGTGTTGTGTTCCAGCAGCAATCAGCTTGGGCCCGTCTGATGTCTGTGCTCTACTTAAAGAACGTGTTTAGGTGGGAGACTGAGGTTCCCAACGCTATGTGCCAGCGACCACCCTCATTTTATATAAATACACAGTTACGTTCTTGGTCCCCTTCCGCAACGTGAGTGAAAAGAATTTCTTACTCCATCACCGTGGGCGTAATCTGACACATACATGCATCCTCGCGAGTGCCGCTGTCTACTATTTAGTGTACATCCTGGACGAAGTAAATTCGAAACAGGATTTTCCTTGACAGAAAAAGCCCGAAGTCTTTCATCAGTTTCAGCGTGCGAAACGGTTTAACCGCATATAATTATTACGCGGGGGGTTCACAAGAGTGATAGAGCTGTTTGGGTTTTTTTTTCTCCATAAATTGGCACTTTGTCGGTTTGTCGATTTTTAAGCCGAGTCAGTGGCATTCCGTTTGTCCAAAATGGGTACTTTATCGATTTTAAAATTTGGGTGGTGTTTCGTCAGTTTTTCCCGAGAATTTCGGGTTTTGTTTTGGGGCCATACAAGGGGCCATTTTCAAGCAACCATCTGCCTTTGCCAACACCAACATTACTAACCCGTACATGCCCTTATTTTAGTCAGAAAATACGGCTTTGCTTGGGGAGGGACGTTGTCGAAACCTTTGAATCAACCATGGCATTTTTTTTTTCCACAGCTGTCTTTTTAAAGCCCAGTGAAACACGAGAGGTGTATATCCCATTATTTGCATTTTTGTGCACACGGCACAATGCATTATTCATGTCATTTGACAAATGCGTCCCACGCCGCTCGATGTCACCGGCTCAGCCGGTGAAACTGACTTCACCAGTCTACAGCCGGCGCGCCGGACCACGGCCCAGTCGCAGCCGGTGAGTTGACCATCACTGACGGATGGGACCTCATCAGTGCCGATAAAGTCTCAATGCGTATGACAGGCTTACGACTGACAACGTGTAGAAAACTTTTCATCGAATGTGCCTCATCTGTGTATAAGAATCAGCCACTTTGGTATGGTATGGTATGGTATGGTATGGTATGGTAGACTTTAAGTTCTCCTCGGCGCACATATCCGGGGAGCCGGGGTGGCCGAATGGTAGAGCGTTGGACTCTCAATGCTCGGGTCGTGAGTTCGAATCACGCCGACTGGAGCCAAATATTTGTGCTGGCCTTTTTCTCGTTGCCCCGGGCCGTCTTTCAGTGATATCACCCTTACGTGGTGGAAAAGGACGTTAAACTCCCCGATCCCAAAAACCCACCCCACCCACCCTCGGCGCACATATCCATCTCTGCTGAAATGCTCACGGCGCCGCAGGGCTGGACGACGAAGCAGTGAAAGCCTGCTGCCGCTAAGCGCTAGTACTTTATGTGCAAACCTCCACCCTGCTATTTACTCTGGTGCGTGCGACAGTATTTCTGTTTACCACGACACCGGCCACAGCCTGTCACAACACGGTATAGCATCTGAAATCATTGTGGTCGGTGACTCTGGTAAGCGTGGATGTTGTTCTGCTGAGACGCGTACCGCCTACCGGCTGAGCAGATGACGTTATATTAATTTTGGTTGCGGACCGTGGCTGAGGACCAGCTAGACTGACGGCGTTGCGGCCGGATTGGTGGCTGTTCAAGTCAGTAGATTTGTCCGGCGAGTCCCAGTCCGCTGCTCAGGAACGGACCACCCGAAGCCGCCGAGCTCAAACAAATTCACATCAGTTTCTCTAATAGTACAATAATGCAACAAAGTGACGAATACTGACGGTCGCAATGGCCAAACTCAGTTGATGAAACATGATCCGAGTCCTACAACTGATCTGGCAAACAGCTATACAGTTACGTAAGCGGAAGCGCGGTTCAGTTTCCATGATCGCAGCCGGTGTCAGCCGGTTACTGACGAGGGTGGGTGGGTGGGTGGGTGGGTGGGTGTTTGCCAGTGGGGGTTTAACGTCCTTTTCCACCACATACGGGTGATATCAAAGACGGGGAAACGATGAAAAAGCCAGCACAAATATTTGGCCCCACCCGGGATACGAACTCACGACCCGAGCATTAGATTTCCAACGCTCTGCCATTCCAAGTTCGGCCACCCCGGCTCCCCCAGCCGGCCGCGCCGCGTAACTTGACATAGACCGGGGCTGACTGAGTATGACTAAAAATGAAACGCTATCTTGTCGGTTTTTATGACTGTGATTTTTCACTATGTACGAGTAGGCTTGCTTGTGTCGCGCCTTTCAACGCGTACGACGCCGACGCTGTCGCTTTGGCTGAACACGAAAGCGAAAGTACAATGACTCGTCCGACCTAGACCGGCCAGTCAGTGATGCATCAGTCTCCCCCCCCCCTTCCCCCACTGCGGCCCCCTCCCTCCCCTCCCCCTCGAAAGGAGCAAAAAAAACTGAGCGTTCTGTTCTCTCCTTGCCCCTCTCTCAACGCCCACGCCTTTTGCAGAGCCAGCGACGCCCCTGAAACATCATGCGAATCGTCTGCCATCGTTCCGATTTGGTGTATTTTGCGGTAAATCGACAAACTCGAGATAAATTTATAGAAGGGAGATCACTCGTGTGAACCAAACAAAGCCGAAAGCGTCCCTGGGAAGATCGATAGGCCTACATGTAGAGCGTGCATACGCTTTCTCCTTTTCCAGCAGTATGGTTGGAACAGGGGTTCTGCTGATCTTTGTCGCGTGTTTATTATTGCAAGGTAAGGATTCTTGACTGAAATAGGTACTGATTCACGGCCGGTAAAGCTTGCTTTAGTTGACTATGCGGAAGCTTTTGTAATGCGGATACCGTGCACGGCTTCCGCAGGCACACGGACTTAGCGATCGATTGTTAGCAAGCGGTGCAGGTTACGGTAGCCGACACACATAGCTGTGAGTGTGTTCATGGATCTCTGTAAGGCGTATTGTTTCTACAATACCCGCAAAAATGCATCGGCTTTTTTTTTTTTTTTTAAAAGCAGTTTTCCCTGTTGCCGTAGCTTTTATTTCTCTGTGTGTGTGTGTGTGACATTATTCTCTGTGTGTGCCAGTGTGTGTGTGTGTGTGTGTGGGGGGGGGGGGTGGCCTCTCTCTCTCTCTCTCTCACACACACACACACACACACACACACACACACACCGACTCTGTGTCTCACTGTTTGTGTTTGATATTTTCATTACATATTTTCATTGTAGTTGGTCAGTGCCATGTTCTGTACAGCAGGCTGCAGGATAAAAGAAAAACCTGTCTCAGAATTACTGAACACCAGCTACATGCCATGGGCTTGTATACATGTTCTAATGAGGTCCACAAATCAAGCTGGTACCCAACCACAAGGGATTTTCATCCCTTTGCTCAGAACACAATTCCTGCAATTAGCTTTATTCTCAGGTGGTAATCTTATTCCGTAATACAGACAGAACTTGTGAAGACAACTGTCAGAATTTGTGGCTACATTGTCAGACCTGTAAGATTTTGCAGGTGAAGTTGGGATTAGTGACTTATGGAACACTGGGGAAAATAGAAATTAAAGATTATAAGCTTAAGCTCAGTCTGAAAGGAAAAAAAAAGAAAAAAGTTTGCGTGTGTGGTTATTCATAGTGGCGCAACTCAGGGTATAACCACCACAAAATAGACAAAAACAAAATAGAAACAACAGCTAAAAAAATTAAACCCTTGCGCTCTCGTGACTACGGCTGGTAACATAGTTAAGGGTTGTATGGTGCAGTAAGGCCACTGCTTCAAGGTGACAGCTGAAGGGGATTGTTTACGGACCTGTGTGAAGTGACGTTACGCCACTTAAGATTACTCTTCAGAAGGTCACTGCTGTAGCTTCCCTGTTTAAAAACTTGAAAAGGTATTCTCTCTTACGCTTATGTGGTCTCCGTTGAAACAGAGTTGTTATAAATGGAGTGTACAGGAGGATCAGTTTAGGTAGAAAGAATAAGGGGGGGGGGGGGGGGTGGTGGTGGTGGTGGAAGTATGATGATGGTGTAGTTTGTATGTTCTCTCTGACACACACACACACTCTCTCTCTCTCTCTCTTTCCCTCCCTCCCCCCCCCCCCCCCACTCTTTCTCCGGAAATTGTATCCTAAAAACAACAGCAAAAAGAAATTCCCACACATTTTGTGTGTGAGATTGCCTTGTAGTGTAGGCAATGTTTCTGAACAAGTCCAGAGTATGATCTATCATTCCGTAAGTAACACAGTCATCAGTACATGGCTGTCAAAATGTCACACTTGACTGATTCACCCATCTTGGCCTTTAGCCTGAGGCTTTGGTCAGCTCAAGTGGAGCGTGACCATCACTTTGTCATCTGGTGTCTTAAGGGCAGATAGAGCTGTGATATTTCAGTACATGCTCAGCTTCAAGCTTCTGACCATAAATACATACATGTGTGTTATTTTATGGTATGGTATGGTATGGTAGACTTCTCCTCGGCGCACATATCCATCTCTGCTGAAATGCTCAAGGCGCCGCAGGGCTGGAGGACGAAGCAGTGAAAGCCTGCTGCCGCTAAGCGCTACTTTATGTGCAAACCTCCACCCTGCTATTCACTCTGGTGCGTGCGACAGTATTTCTGTTTACCACGCCACCGGCCACAGCCTACTCTTCTTCGAAAGATGAACGTGGGATTTTTAGCGTGCACACTTGATGTTTGTGCGTGCGTGTGTACACAAAGGCGAGACAGGCACCGCAAACGAGTCTGCACATGAATTTGACTCGATATGGGAAGGAAAAATCCCACCATATTCCTGCCCACCGGGGACTCGAACCCGGCAGCTCAGGATCCGAAGTCGGATGCCTTAACCACAAGACCAAATCCCCTGTACTGTATGGCTTTAGAGTAATTTTGGCCTCAGTAACATTAACCTTTGCCGTACGTCGTCTGAAAATTTGCTCGCCGTATGTCGTGGGTGCAAACATACCATGCTTTTTAAGAAGGGGGGAAAAAGTATAATTATACAATGTTTTTCTTATTTAGTTGTTTGTTTACCAACAAAATCAAACATGTTTTGGTATACACCTCCCCAGCACCTTTATTAGCAAAGTCAGGATGTTTCAATACTTTCAAAGTCGTGGATCTAGCATGAAAATTAGAGGGTGGAACCGGTACGACGATTTCTCAAACTGGTTTTTAACCGTTTTTTCCAATAGAAAACAGAGGTTTAAAACCGGTTAACCGGCTATATATACGTCATCTATTGTTTCTAACGTTTCCCCAAGAGATGGAAGGGGGAAGGGAGGGGGTCTCCTAGTACTCCGGCTTCCTGTACCCTTGCGTTGGAAATGTTCAGCCAACAAGGGTGGGTGGGTGGGTGTTTGGGAGTTTAACGTCCTTTTCCACCACATAGGGATGATATCAAAGACGAGGCAACGATGAAAAAGCCAGCACAAATATTTGGCCCTAGCTGGGATTTGAACTCACGACCCGAAAGTTGGAAGTCCAATGCTGTACCATTCGGCCACCCCGGTTTCCCTGTTCAGCCAACAACAACAACAACAACATGATGATGATAAGGAGGAGGGGGAGGAGGAGGGTGTCTTGTAACGGGCTGAAAAACGACGAGTGATGTCCCTTAGAAAAACCGCGGTTTTCCGGTTTTTTAAGGCCAAACCGGTTTACCGAACCGTGAGAAAGTCGGACCGATTTTAACCGGAAAACCGGTAAAACCGAACACCCCTAATGAAAATTGTCTGAGCTTGCACGTTTGAACGAACGTGTGGGTGCAACTGTACCCACGACGTACAGCGAAGGTTAAAGCCTCTTTGAGTGTATCTGGCATACAACAATGTAGTGGAAAACTTTTTATCGAATGCACTTTGTGTTCTGAAACAGTAGTTCATATCAAGATACAACACAACTGACCAGCATGAAGCCTAGCCTCATGGAAATACTGCCTCAAGGCTAGTTCAAAGTGAAGAGAGTGACTGGGTTGGTCTATTTACAGAAATTTGCTACCAGCGATTGTAAAACGAAAAGGAAAGTACCACACGTTCAAAGAAAGCTGTGTAAATTATTCTCAGATGCGAGATACAGTACCGCAAAGTTAAGAAAATGGTTTTCCATGCCCAAATGGAACATAGTCTCTTTCGGCAAACAGCCTTAGAGGTTCATTAGTGGCATTTTCCCCCTCCATTCAGTGCGAATATAGTTATTTTAGTGTGTATAATTTATCTGTGTCATTGACTCATTGAGTGCCCGGTACTTCTGAAACACACTGGTGATTTTGAATACATGTGCTGTCACCATTGCACATGAGTTAATCCCGTGGCTATTGTGCATGCAAACTGAATGTCAGGAAAACCTTTAATATCATGTTTTTATTGTTTTAACTTCTACAAAATACTGTTATGCCTTCTCACTACCTGTTCCGTTGAAATTTTTAGTATACATCATTATTTATCTCTTTTTTTTTTTAACACTGCTCTCTCTCTCTCTCTCTCGCTCCCTTATTCTAAATCGGCCACTCATGCGTGTGCGGTTGGGATGGGTCTTTTGAATTTCAAAATTTTTACTTATACTGGTAGTAATACTTCTAATATAAAAGTAACATTTAGTATCAGACCACAGGAACATAGGGCCAGTAATGACAGTAACTATAGGCAGCCAGGTTTTTGTGCTGTTCATTTCACTGCAGTGTACCTCTCCACTGGGATATCAGTACACCTGTAGTAGTATGCTGCTTTTAAGCTATAATCACTGCTCATGCATAGTGGCAGACTGTCAGTAGGAATGAGTCGCTCAAATTTGTCAGCGTCCGTGACGATGGGATGGTACCACATATGAGATTATTTATAATATGAGATATTTCCTGTTGTATGCCTGCAGTATTATTTGTCACTGGTGAGGTTGAGAGCTGCATGGGTGAACTGATGAAGCTCTTGTAATCTGGAGGCACGAAGGTGTCATTTATATTGTGTGTGTCAGCGTGAATGTAGTACAGGATAATTATGCAGAGATAATTTCCTGGTGTAGGCCTGTGGTGGTATTCGTCAGTGCGTATAGGGTTGATGGATGAAGACGCTGTTCTGTGTTCTTTCTTTGTGTTTGTGTGTAAGATCGTAGTTAGACTTAAAGGGGCGAATCCTGTCATTTTTATGCTCACAGATCGTTGTGAGCTGTTTTTGTGGCATGTGTCATCACATCACTTAGACAGCTGCACAGTGATAGCGTCTGTAATACTGGCACTGAGCCAACAGAAGCGTATGTACAATGACATGGTGACCACACTGAGCGCTCCAGTATACAGTATCAACAGTTGTAGAGTTTGACCGCTCACTCAAAATGTAGACTAAACAACATTGCACCTCATTTAGAGCTGTACTAATCATCAGAGTAGAGTATTTCAAACGTACAGGTGCACACACGAGGAAAACGAGCAAAACAAAAGTTGGCGTAGAAAAAATGGAATTAGCCTGTCTTATGAAACTCACCACCCAACCATGTCAGAGACCCCCCCCCCCCCACACACACACACACACACACACACCTCCCACCTGCCCCCACCCCACTGCCTCCATCCCCCACCCAAAAGACATTCACGCACAACTGTATTTCAAGCAGTTTTGTTTCTATTCACACTTACATTTTGTCAGTTGGATTGAACAAGATTCAATTAGCCCGTTCAATCCATACATGTTAGGTTTTGCTGATGTGGATATTTGCGTGATGGAAGTTACGGAAGTTTACATGCAAAAATGAATGGTTTGGTTGTCTGTGTCCGGTGCGTGGTTGTATGATTAACACAGGGAAGTTTGCTGAAAGTAGATTACTTGAACCACGCCCGAGTTTCAAAGCAAACACAGTGTGTCTTTGTCACGCTGTAAGCGGAATAATCATACTCTGATTATATACTGATCTACAGCTACATCCTCCTTCCTGAAGCTACTGGTACATACAAATGTTGTGGTGGAATTGTGAGAATAATGCAGGAGATGTGTACAGTGGATGTCATCCTGCGTTATTCTCAAAATGCAGGGGCGTAGGAACCACGGGGGCCCTGGGGGCCCAGGCCCCCGTTCGATTTTTGGAAGGGGGGCCCGAATATCTTTGGGCCCCCCTTGCTTTTGAGAAGAGGAGAGGGGGCCCACCAGTGAAGGGGCCCCCCTGCTCTGCTGTCGCAGGACACAATCTTTGGCAGTCAACACACACACACACACACACACACACACACACAAAAAAAACCAAACCCCCCCCCCCCCCCCCCCTTCTTCACCCCGGCTGTATGGCTCACCCGACTTCGTGGGCCCCCCTTCCTCTCAGCATCTTCCTACGCGCCTGAAATGTAGTTGTGGCAGAATTCCACGACGATGTCTAGATTGTTAGGTGTTTTAGCGATAGAATGCTAGCATTACCCCCCCCCCCCCCCCCTCTCCCACACACACACACCCCATCCCCACCCAACCCACTGTGGCTCGTAGTCAATATAGGGCAAAGCAGACTTGTCCAGTGACATACAAAGCAAACATCTCCTAGATCTAGGTGGCGCTCTTAACTTTACTTACTTCCCCTATATGATGTACAATAATAACGAAGGTGTTGCCAAAGCCGAAAACATGCTGTCAATCAGGTCAGTTTCAAAGTAGGGGAAGTAAGTATGTCAGAGAGCGCTTCCTGGATCTAGGAGATGTGTGTTTTGTATGTCATTTGACAAGTCTACCTTGCCCTACATTGACTAAGTATATGACCATAGTATAATGTGTGTGTACGTGTTTGAAACTAAAGAGACAGACTGGGCCATGTATAGCAGTGATAACATTCACAAGTAATGCCAATGGCTTTTTCATTGTTGCCCCGTCTTTGATATCACCCTATGTGGTGGAAAAGGACGTTAAACCCCCAAACACCCACCCACAAGTAATGCCAAGATTGAAAGGGGGGGGGGGGGGGGGTCCCACTTTGGGCAGCAGATCTTTCAACTGTGATATGTGCAGGGCTGAAAATCTTCCAGCTTTTGGTGGATTTCCAGCTGATGCTTAACATTTTCCTCTACCCCAAAAGTCTGTTTCCTCCACTGAAGTACTTAAAATCATACCAACATGCACAAAACTGCTCAGATCTTAGTCTGATTAATATAGTGATTTAAAATTTAGTCTCCCCGTCTCCCCCCCCCCCCCCCCCCAACGGTTGAACATGTTCATCCCCCCCCCCCAAAAAAAAAATTAAAAAAAGGGGGGGGGGGGGGGGAAAGAAAGGAGCAAAAATTTCAAACTTTTAATCTAATCTAGTACATGTACCCTTTTTTTTTTTTTTTTTTTTTTACTGCTTCTACAACTTGTTTGCTTGTTTTCAGAGTACCCAGGGGTTCAGGGACTGAAATGGCTTCACAGCCTGCAAGATGGGTCCAGTATCACACAGTGTGTTGGAACTGAAGTGACGTTTCCATGGGATTACCAGCTGGAAGGGGAGGAGCAGTTGGTCGGAATCTCATGGTCGCGACTACAAGATGGAACCACAGAGAAACAAAGCATTGCTGGCTTCGTTTTTGATAAGTTTGAATCACAGTTAGGAACACGTGTAACACAGGTACTTGGTTTTTGTTTTGTTTATTTTTTTTTAAACTGTGATACAGTGTTTTTTGTGTGTTTTCACGAAACAGAAATAAGATTTTACTATATAAACTTTACAAAGAGCTCCCAAAATATTTGTACCGAGTGCTTAAACACATGTACGTGCGTGTGCACCACACACACACACACACTCACACTCACACTCACAGATTTGGTGTCTGGCTGTATTTAGAACAGCAATGACTGCACAGAGTTGTCATTACAAATTGTAAAATTTACAACTACTCTTTGCAGTCATTGCTGCTCAGTGACCTTTTCAACATCCTTTCGTCATCCAAAAAGTATGTCACCCATGGAGGTTTCATGAAAGTGCCTGGATAGCCCTGTTACACCTTTTCATGAGGTCTATGCAGTCATGTTGCTGGGCAGTTGAAAAGGCAGCAGAAGCGAACTATGCCTACACTGGATTTTATTACAGGAAATGTGACAATCCAGAGGCAAAGATCTAAAGGTCTAGATCTAAATCTGGATGAGAATCTAAGATCATCAGACTGCATGAAAGTAATCTATCATGACTAATTTACCAGACTGGGGGCAAGTATCCATTTATGTGTTTAGATAGATAGATCTAGGACTATTTACTGCTCTGTTTTCAAATGTCTAGATCTAAATTTGGATGAGAATCTTAAATCACTGGACTGTGGAGAAGTACATTTTATTGTATAGGACCAAAAGTTACTGCTGTTTTCAGGTGAAGGAAGGAGGAGCGGGATTAAAGATGGCAGACCTCACGACAGCAGACTCAGGATCGTATACAGTGATAGTTCGGCTGGACGGTCAGTCAGTACCACAGCAGTCCCTCACGCTCATTGTAGCAGGTAATGAACCAATGAAACTTTATTTTAAAATCTTTTGATAGATTTTCACCTTTGGTTAAAACTTGTCTTTTGCACACAATCTTTGTATCCTCCTCTGAGGCACTTAAAAGCATGCGAAAACACACCAAAGTGCACAGATTTTAGTCTGATTCTAAAACTTTTCCTCCAGAAATAATGTTTCCTCTTCTAAGTCAGTTGTAATGTTCATGCTTGCAATTTTAAATGCTCAAAAAGACTGACCTTAAAATGCAACAGCAAGGGAGAATTTATTGTCAATCATGGAACTGGAAGTGTGTTTCAGGTTTTACTATAAAATATATGAGTCAGATTTTGAATGAGTCTCTCTCTCTCTCTCTCTCTTTCTCTCTCTATGTATGCAGTTTGATCTTTGTGCAGCTTCTAGAAATGCGAGTCTGCACGTGTCTAAGTGCACGCTCGTATTATTTTCATGTGTGTGTGTGTGTGTGTGTGTGTGTGTGTGTGTGTGTGTGTGTGTGTGTGTGTTTTACATGCATATATATATGCTTGTTTCGCATTTTGATTTAGCTTTTTTTTCTCTTTCTCCTTCGTCTAAAGTTTTATAATCTTATGTTTTTGTAGTTTAGCAAGGACAGATTGTCAGACAGGTTCTCGTGAACCTATATCTCAATCCTTGTGTAATAAAGCTTCGTCATCATCATCATCATCTCTCTCTCTCTCTCTCTGAATACCAGAAATGCCTGAGACGGAAACTGGATCGCTGGAGGTGATACTGTCCAATGAAACGGAGGCAGACACCTCTCCTTCTGCCACTAACGGATACCAGCAGCTACTGTGTGGCAAGTTCACCAGCCTCGGCCAGCCACCAGTTTCTGTTGTGTGGGAGGTAAGCTGTACGACTTCATGAATAAATGAGACATTGTAAACTTGGTGGGGTCATGCCATTGGTTGGATTGCTGCCATTTTGGTTGAAAATCAGAATTGCTCTATCTTTTTCTAAACAGTATGTCTCAGGACTTTTAATGTTCCCCCTTTTTGGTGGATTTTCACCGTTAGCTAAACTTCTGCAAAATTAAATAAGAAAGGTAGCGAAGAAAGGAAGAAAAAAATCCTTCTATAATGACTTAGGCACCTTGCTGGAACGGGCCCGCTTCTTGATTTTAAAAAAAACAAACAAAAAAAAAAAAACAGAAAATTTAACCCTAGAGCTAGTTTCGTTCGTGGTTAAACTAACCCAAGGCTAAAAGCCCTAACCTCGACTAGTACATACGGGCCCTGATGTCTAGCGTACAACAGCATTGAAGAAACGCGTTTGCTGAATCCTGAAATCTGTGCCCTTGATAGTGTTCTTCGTCTCCAGTATTGAAGCTCGTCGGCTTCGTACAGCCTGGCACATAGTCAACAGAACCCAAAATGCAAGGCGCAGAGCACTGCAACAGTTGTGCAGGCACAGGTTGACCAAGAGAGCTTCAGGCCATTGTAGTTCTTGTCTGCACGGCCAGCACTTGTCAGTGTGTTATAAGATAAGAAAATAATACTTTATTAATCCCTCATGGGGAAATTTCATGTCTGCTCAGACATACAGTGACAATACAATACATTAAAATTCTGCACACACACACACACACACACACACACACACACACACACACACACTCATTCCATTCAGAGTTCGACGCAGGAGAGACTGTTTTGAGCGCATGGGTGCACAACTGTTCCAAAATGAATGGCATGTCCTGTGAAGTGTAGTAAGTTTACAATGGGCCTTTAGAAAGGTGCACAAAACATCTCTTCACAAATCTGATTACAGGACCCGGATGGCAAGCTCTTGGAAAGCACCTTCTTCGACACTAGCAGCGGTTACTTCGTCCTGAGTCTGCCTGCTCGCTATAGAGGAGGGAACTACCACTGCATGATCAACGAAACCGCCACAGCTTTCTCGTGCCTTCCCAGCCATTCCCCTTTGAGGGAAAAGGCCTCACTAGAGGTGACAGCACCAGTGTCGCGTGTTACAGGTAGGTGGCCATTGCCTCATTTTTTTAAGTCTTAATACTTACGACAGGTGTACAACAGCTTGCAGAAAACTTTTCATGGAATGTGCGGTAATACATGCATCAGAATCAGTCACTTTGGTCACAGTATAGCGTCTGTAACCATTGTGGTAACTCTGGCCAGAGTATATATATATGTTCTAAAACAGGGTTCGTACAGGCATTGAATGTCTTTGAAAGTCTTGGAATTTTGGAGACCCTTTTTCAAGTCTTTGAAAGTCTTTAAATTTTGATGTTTTGAAAAAATGTCTTTGAAAGTCTGTGAACAATCGCGAAATGATTTTTTTCCCCCACGACCGTATTTTCGGGGCCAGCTCACTGTTTGCGCGTCTCTGGCCGTGTCACTGTGCCTTTCCTTTCGCTCCCCTCGCGAGTCGACTCTGGTTGGTCACAAAGCGCATATGGATATTATTATAATATATGAGTATTCATTATTAGGATTGCGAGAGCAGGGTCTTTGAATTTTATTTTTGGTCTTTGAAAAGTCATTAAAAAGTCTTTGAATTTTGTTCTCAAAATCCTGTACGAACCCTGTAAAAGCGTACCGCGGACTGAGCAGACAACGTTGTTTGGTTGTGGGGTGAGGAATAGCTAGACAGCGCTGAGTGGTGCTGCTTTTAAAAGATTTGTTGACAGGCTGGGGAATTGTCAGTCGTTTGGCAATTTTCAGTCAAATTTCCATTCCTTTCAGCCAAAAATTCCATGTTTCACCCAAAGAAAGGAAGGGGTGGGGGGGGGGGGAGGTATCATGTATCATGTAATTTTCTATTTGGGACTTCAGTTTTGAAGGCTTGCACATCAGTACCAAGGCAGTATGAATTTAACTTCTGGGTGCCAGTGGAGGCTATTAAATCCCTTTAAAAAAGCTAAAATTTGCTTTTCTGAAGTGGGGTGTTGCCCGCGTGGTCCCACAGTAGTGTGCTACTGCTGCACCCTGGCCTAGGTTTCAGTCATTTTTTCCTTCAGCAATTCCCCAACCTGAGTATAGCCTCTAAAACCATTGTGGTAACTCTGGCCTGAGTATAAAAGCATACCGCCAACTGAACAGATGATGTTATTTGGTTGTGGACTGAGGAATAGCTAGATGGCGCTGATTGTTGCTGCTTTTAGAAGATTTGTAAAGTCCCCATCTGTTCAAGACTGGACTGTGGGTTCAAAGCAAGTCGTATTTCTCTGCTATTATATTTATAAACCAAAGGTACAAAAACGGCCGCTGTGACTAACTGAAACATCCTTCTATCTGGCAGACAGCATTGGAGCTTCGAAAGCAGCAGTTTTCTGTCTTGGCGTCGTAATGAACATACAGGCTTTGATTAAAAACATGATATGGCTGACTTTTGCAGGCTTCTCCTTTCTGTACTGGGATCTGTTGATCTAGGATCACGTTCCCCTTTTTTTTTTTTTTTTTTGAGCCTCAGTTGCATGCAGGATGCATCAGACTTTTGTTTTGTTTTGTTTTGTTTTATTTTATTTTTATTTTTTATTTTTTGGGGATCACGTTCATACTTTTAAGGATCACGTTCCCTAATATGCACAGTGCTCTCCCCTGCAGCACCCAAAAACTCTTTCAGGTTTTGTTTCTTTTTTCAGTTTTGTTCTTCCTTTGCCTTTTTTTAAAAGCAAGCGAGTCACAGATTCAAGCCACGCGGCAAAAGCAAATGCGTTACGCACTCATTTTGGTCGAACGCACCTGTACGTTTTTTTTTTCATAGTAAATTGTACCTGACCAAGGCACAGCTGGGGTGGTACTTAATCATATAGATGGATGCTAAATTTGATTTCAGAAACCCCCTCTCTGCCGATCGATTCTGAGCAAAGAAACTGTGCGGGTCGGCAGCACTCGGTGGTGAGCAGACTGTCGTGACCCAGTCGTGAAGCTGCATGCACGAGTGTTTCACCATATTTTGCATCCCCATCTTCAGGCTCATACATATTCAACGATTGGCATGAGGAATGACCTCTGAGTCTCTTCTACTTTAAATGATGCTGCAGCTCATCATATATGGACAGTACTTCCTGTAATCAGTGATCGAGATTACCGGTATTTCACCAATTGTAATTTAGAAATTGTTTATACCTGATTAAAAAAAATTGGATACGACAGTGACCTGCCGCTTGATTTTCAGCTCTACCGATTTAACACTATAGAAAAAAAAAGGGGGTGGGTGGGTCATAAGGACATAATTATTATGACTTATACTGAGTACCAGTACGAATAATTCATTGCTGATGCATTTTTTTTTGCGCTCGTGCTTGATGGACACTGGTTCCAGTGAGCAGCCCGCCAATTTCGTTTCGCTCATTTGCAGCCTGCACAATTGTGACGCTACGCCACGAAATGAGTCGGAAGTTACATGCAGCTGAATAGTGCAACACCCGATTTTCCGACCGAGGTGGCTATTTTGTTTCATGGGGTACGTCATTTCAACAGATCATAACTTCAAAAATAATTATCCGATTTTAATCTGGTTTTCACCATTGGATTCAGCATTAAAAAACCTGTAAGATCATATCAAAACCTCAAAAACTTCAAAAAGTGACTTCAGACTCAAATCGTGGGGGGGCGTCACAATTGCAGTACATCAGGTTTGAAAAACTGCTGGTGCGATCACTGCATAGTGGGTGGCAGTTCAGCTTTGTATGAAGAAACAGCACTACAGAGAATCGGTTGACATACTTATTTGTAAACAAAAACGTTTACAGTCAGTTTGTGCAGTATTTGATCGTTTTTTGCATCCCATCTTCAAACACTTACATGTGTAACAGTTTGACACGAGGACTAACCTCTGAATCATTTCAAATTCAAATCATGCTACACCTCGTTTGGTATGGCCTTGTTTTTTCCGTGTAGTGGATGGTTTTGCACGCAAAAACGACCCTAAAAAACCATTGGTCGACACTTTTGTTGTAAAAGACATGTGGTCAGTTTGTTCGCTTGAAGCACTGTCAGTTTTCAGTCGCCTTCGCTCCATTGAGAATCAGGATTCTGAATGATGACAGGTCAGCAAAAGGCTTAAACGGATTGCATTTGCAGATTGCTTTTGTGTTCGTGTTTGCGTATCCAGACAAAGAGAAACACAGCCTTAGTCTTATCCACCTCCTCAACGTTGCCACAGTGCTGCTGCAGAAAGCCCTTTCATTTTCAGTGGTTCATCTGCCATGCTCCATGGGTCATCTTGTGGTCATTGTGGATATGAGATTATAAACAGCCCTTTTCGATATTAGAACAGTGGAATATAATTATATAGAAAATAGAAGAAGGAAGACCCTTATGTCTGTGTTTTCCGGTGTGGTACATGTGATATCAGAGTGAGTTAATATTAGATTTGGATATTGATCTAGAATTTAATGTATACCATTCTGAATGTAAAGCTTTGGTTTATGATTTCTTTCGTAGAGGCATGTTTTTCTTGTATATATATGTACATATGTCATGTCAAAAATGTCTTCTCCTTTTTTTTCTTTTTTTTAAAAAATATGTTATTTGTGACGCCCCCCCACGATTTGAGTCTGAAGTCACTTTTTGAAGTTTTTGAGGTTTTGATATGATCTTACAGGTTTTTTAATGCTGAATCCGATGGTGAAAACCAGATTAAAATCGGATAATTATTTTTGAAGTTATGATCTGTTGAAATGACGTACCCCATGAAACAAAATAGCCACCTCGGTCGGAAAATCGGGTGTTGCACTATTCAGCTGCATGTAACTTCCGACTCATTTCGTGGCGTAGCGTCACATTTACATTTTCTTGGTCTTCCTTCTCCTGCTGAAATCATTCTTTCCCTTGTAATGCTTGTACGAGTTGTCTGCATTCGCGCGCATGTGTATGTGTGCGTGCGCTGCTTATGACGAACAAATTACTCTTATTACTTCCAGTTACTTCAGATTATTTTGTGTCAGCTTTACTCTGTTTCTGATACTGTATACAGGGTTGGTATGCAGGACTCTGACTAGTAGAGACTTTCACATGGGCCGGGAAGCAGTACTTTGGCATTGGTCCAGGGAAGACTATCAGTTTAGGTACACCAGTGGCCATTTTGGCGACCAGCCATGTGAAAACTGGGAGCCTGGATGGTTTTCTGATAACCCTGAACAATTTTATCACAGTGTGTGTGTGTGTGTGTGTGCTTTTGTTTTGCCATGCACGGCGAAACAAAGCAGACGACACAAGAACCATTTGCGCCAAGCTTCACGTTGTGAGTGCCGATTTCGGTAAACAGGAATTTGTTCATGCTGTCTTGCGAAATTCAACTGCCGTTTGGGCAACAAGAAACATGGTATTGGTTTGGGGGTTGGGGTGGGGGGTGCATCACCTATTGTACAGCACAACATAGCTTTTCCTCTTTCTTCTGCGTGCATGGTGTGTACAGGTTAACCATCCTGGAAGGGGTGGGATTTTTAACGTGCATGCAGGGGTACCAGTCACACCGAAAGTCAGAATTAGCCTGAGCAGTTTTGTCATTGTCATTATGGAACATTTTCCAAGGAACAGGTGCCCGTGCATGTCAGTCATTTTCACCACGGCACATTGCCGGTCATTTTGATAGTGACTGCCACTTTACCGCATCATGGTTTGTGTTTTTCAGCGGCTGGCATGGACAGTGGGACAGTCGCTGGTATTGTCATTGGTGTTCTGGCCGTTGTTGCCGCCGCTGTCATCATCACTCTGGTCATAGTGCTGAAAGTGTGCCGCAGGAAAGGTAGGATTCGCATGATACAGGTTTTGAAAACAAACAGCAGACTGTTTACACCAACCAGTTAGGAGAGGTTGGATAAGGACAAAGCCTGTGACTGAATAGAAAAATATTGAAAAAGAAACAATTGATAGGCAGCCCTCCTCCCCCCCCTCCCCCCCGGTCTCACTCAGAGCAATGCTGAATGGGTTCTGTCCCCTTCCATCCCCTGTTGATGACCTATTTGTATACATTCAGAAAAAAAAAAAAAATCACTCAAAAGAATTTATGAACTCATGCACTTCAAATTTTCAGATATTGTTACTGAAATATTGGACGACAAGGATGACCAAAGAACAATTTCTGACATTATGGGTTTCCATAAATTTTATATTCACGGTTCATACAGTTTGGAAGAATTCCAGGAAAGAAGCACATAAGCAACAGAACAAAATTTATGAGTAAGATTCTTGCCTGGAAGGAGCGTGTTCGTGTTCCACCTTCAGTCACGCAGCACAGGACAACGGAGCGGGGTCACACTCTAGTGACGTAGAATCTAGACGTCATGAAAGTGTGATCTGGCTCCGCCATCCTGTGTCATGTGATTGAGGGATGAGCACGATCGCACTTCTTCAGGATCAGAGAGCCCCCCCCAAAAAAACAAAACAAAACAAAAAAAAAACAAAAAAAAACCCAACAACAAAAAACAACAAAACAAACAAACAACCCCCCCACAAAAAAAACAACAACAACAAAAAACAAAAAAAAAACACACACACACAAAAACAAACAAACAAAAACCAAAAAAACCCACAAAACATTTTGCGGAGAATAAACGCTTGAATTGATGTTGGTATCGTTTTCTGTTCCAGGCAAAAAATATTCTCCCAAAGAACCGGAGAGTCCCAACCAGGAAGTGTCGGAGCCCTTCAAAACTTGAATCTGTTATCTTGGAATTCTTATACAATGTACGCAGCGTCACTTTGCCAGATCATGCATTTATCAGTTGATGGCCTACACAGCAGCTTGTTTCTGCAAGAAGCATCACCCATCAGATTTTGTTGTCGTTGCAATGCAAATTAGTGACATGACTCAGCGATCGTCAAATGCGCTCGCCCGCTCGCTTTCGCTACCAAATTTACCGTCGGGCGAGTGGAAGCTCCGGTAGCGGTAGCCCGAATGGCGAGCAGGAATTCTGAGATGAATCTGAACCTAGCAGCCACTGTGGCTTCCAGAATTTTTTTCGGGCTACCAGTTTTGTTCAAGGCGGTAGCCCGAATGGCTACCATGGTCCTGACACATTTGATGATCGCTGATGACTGATGGAGAAAATCAATAGTTGTGCTTGCAGTTGCGCAAAGCGTGGTTCAGCTGAAGTTTCAAATTTTAAAAATTATTTTTATTTATTCATTTATTGATGATGATTATTATTATTTATTATTATTATTATTCATTGTGTTCACAACAATAACAAAATGAAGAATTATACAGTAAGTGCATATTTGCTTTGCTGACAGGTTAAAAAAAGATGGGTGTAAAGAAGTATGTTTAGCATGTGTTACATACTGTATAACTAAGTCTACTGTACACACTGGCAGTGTGGCCGAAACAAACTGTAGAGAGGTGCGGTTCGTTTCATAGAAGTGTGGATTGGTACGGTACAAAGTTTGTCCATTGGTTGAGCCCCTGTGTCAAGCTTTGAAGCTCATTTCTTTGCCTGTGTAGACGGAGACAAAAGTTTGTATTTGTTTTCCAATCCAGTTGGACAAAGAAGCCCGGATTTTATTGAAAGGAATATGTCATTTTAATATTAATATTATTAATTTTGTCTGTTTTGTTTCATGTTAGTTTTTTTTTTTTTTTAATGTACTTTAATGAGTGTTTTTCATAACGTGACCAAAAGGTTGGTGACCTTCATATTTTCATAGGCCACTAATACTTGCCTTTCCAGAAGCGTACAGTTTGACATGAAACAGATAGGGCTGTGTGTGTGTGTGTGTGTGTGTGTGTGTGTGTGTGTGTGTGTGTGTGTGTGTGTTTGAGAGAGAGAGAGAGAGAGAGAGATGTTACTGAACAAGGCATAATTGATTAAATGCATGTTAATTACACTACATCTACTTTAATTCTCTACACAGATAAATGGCACTTGGCTGTTCTTTGCTTGTTTAGTGTCAGTATCTGTGGTGGTAACTTGTTGTCTTTTATAAATATATAATTATATGCAACATGGGCTGGTCAGAAATACCAAATACATAGTGGTGTAGCTTGACAGCAGTAATGTCCCATGTACAGAAAGGTATCGCACTTTTTTCGTGGAACGATCTAAATCAGTGACGATGCAGGACGTAGCTTCTCTTACAGAAATCGGTGAATTATCGCTTGCCCGTCATTCAGATTGTAAATCTGTTTGATTCTCTAGCTTTTAGTGCTCTGGTGCATGCAGAGCTAACAGCAATTTCTGGTTAGCTGCCGGAAATCAGGTTTTTGTCAATTTGTCCAGATTGCACAGGTTTTATTCTACGTTTTCAGAATTCTGTAAAAGGGAGGGAGGAGTATATTTTGCTGCTGTGTGTTTGTGGCTTCACCACTTCTCCCCTCGAGTTTCAGGATTTTTTAAAATTTCTTGGTGTTAGCCTGCATGAGATCAAGTAAACATAGACATTTTCAAATACTTTCAAACGGTTTTGCATCCGTTTCCTACACAATTGGAACTCATGCCTTACAGCAAGGAACTGTCTTTGATGTCACTCTTACGTGGTGGAAAAGGACAAACTCCCAAACACCCACCCTACAGCAAGGAAAGCCTTGTGCTTTAGATATATACATTGTAAATACTTACCATTACATGATAACGTCATTTCTGTATTACAGCGAACATGCTGATATTATTGCCAACTTCACCAGTCAAAGCCAAAGCACAATGCCTAGATGATATTATGACAATGTTGGTTGTCAGTCACCCCCTCACTTTCGCTATTCAGCATTTTTGATTATATTACATTATACAGTGTACCCCAGCATTGCTTGTTCATGTACCAGTATGTGCATACCATGCAGTATATATATAGTAGATTATGGGTGAACTGAAAGTTCACCTCTCTTTTTTTGTGTGATACTAAAGTTATGGGTTCGCCAGGTGAGCAGAAAAGGGACGGGTGATTTTTTTTTTAAAAACAGTGTAGTCAACCAGACTCTGGTTTGTTCACTTCATTTTATATATATTTTTTTTTTTTTAAAACACCTTCGTATTTTAATCATCATTATTATTGTGGATATGGTGGGTTTTATTTGTTCATTTTAATAGTGTTCGGATATTATTAGTGTTTTTATTATTGTTTATATTATTATTATTTATTATTATTATTATTGATGTGCTGGAATTTATTTGTTCATTTTAATAACTTTTGGCTTGTCTGATTATTATTATTATTACGATGATGGATATGCTAGAGTTTGTTCATTCATTTTTATAGTTGGGCTTCTCTCATGACCATATTTTAAAACATTCCCAAATTCAAAATGCAAAATAGATTGCTCTCCTGTTTATATCTCAAAATAAGTTTTGCTCACTGTTGACTAGATGAATTATAACACCCAAAACATTCATATTAGTCAGTATAACAGGAACTATTTCCAGGTGAGAAATCAGAACAGCAATAACATGGCAATGTGTACATCCTGCATTTTTTTTTTTACATTCTTTTTGTGGGGGGAAGGGGGTGGGGTGGTGGAGTAGTGGTGGTGGGAGGGGGGGGGGCGGGTGAATGATATATATACAGTTCCATGTACATTTCAGTATACAACCCAATCAAACAAACTTTAATTTTTTATGATTGATTTGCGCACCCTCAGATTGCGCTCTTTAAATTATTTACCTCTTTGTGTGTACAGTTTGTCTACTTCTGTTGTGTATTTGCATCGTAAGTCAGTCAGATACGTTTATAGTCACAACTGTTTTGGTGTGATTTTTGTTCGAGGTTTCATGTAAATGGTAGACGGTCAAATCTTTATACATGTTCATGTCGTCAGAATTGATTTTATGTGATTTTGTAGTGTCCTGTAGGTTGTAGACACAGTGTGTGTGTGTGTGTGTGTGTGTGTGTGTGTGTGTGTGTGTGTGTGTGTGAGTGTGTGTGTGAATTCTGATGGCGTTGCTGTATTTTATGTTGCCTCCACCAGAAGTCTGGTACACAATACTTGATAATCAGTATCTCCTTGCCTTTGTGAAGCTTCCATTACTGCAGTTCACGCATATATAGGTTTTGCTTGCATGGCTTCCTGTTTTTTTTTTAAAGGCTCCCAGAGTCACTGTTAGTTTTTGCGTGCATTGCTTGTTGCTGTTTTCTCGTTTGTAAATACATGTAACCTCATATTTCACACAAATTCTTGCTCAGTGTACAGCTTATTGGCTTCAGTATTCCATTTTTCTCAAAAATCCATCTTGACGTGCGGTGACCAGAATGAGTAAGATAGAAGTACAGGAACAAGCACCCCTGCTTATTGTGGTATCACTCAGACAGAACTGCCTGCTGTAGTGAGTTTCTCTGTAGCTTCTGATCTCAACCTCCAGAATTACGATTATGTAATTTCAGTTTTTGCCCGGTAAGAAGTACAGTGCAGGGATGGATTTACTCAAATATGCCAATGAGACATTGTCTCTTTGACCAGTCATTTTTATGAGACATTTCCATTTTCTATGAGACAATCAAGTTCACCCGCATCACTCTGTCACATGTCTGTGCCGAGAGCCTGTTCCTACTAGGCTAAGTGCAGTGACGTTCAGGTTCTGAACGGAAAAGGACCTCTCGATCGCAGAACTGAGGAAACTGATAACGCGCCAATATTTTTTGCAACTCTTTCGAGCGAGAGTTCCTGGCAGCGCGCGCGGCGAGCGGGATAAGTAAGCCTCATCACTAATATTAGATTAGTGTAACAGACTCTATGACTGACACGGACAGCGCATCTCTGCTTCGCGTTGTCAAGTGTGCTTGTGATGTCATGTTCGTGCGACATACGAGGCATTTTGCGAAATTTCTATGCGACATTTTATCAAAATATGAGACATGGTCGCAGGGCGCGCAAGAAAATCGATCCCTGCAGTGTAACATTATTTGTGTGTGTGTGTATAGGAGCCAACAGTCTGCTGAAAGTTTGTCTGCAGTCGAAGTGGTGCTTGTAGTATTTTCCTTGTGTGTGCGCTTACAGCCTTCACAGATTTGTTTGGATCTGCAGTCAAGCTATCCTGCATGGGTTAAAGTACAATTTGTGTATCGAAACTAGACGCAAACCACTGAAGTGCAGTTTTAGGGGTAGGCAGGTCTGCTCAGGGTATTGGGTTTGTATGTGTGTCAGGGTAGTGGGTGGGTGTGTGTGTGTGTGTGTGTGTGTGTGTGTGTGTGTGGGTGGGTGTGTGAAGGTACTGGTTTTGTGTGTGTGTGTGTGTGTGTGTGTGTGAAGGTAGTGGTTTTGTGTGTGTTTTAAGGGGTTGTGTGTGTGTGTGTGTGTGTGTGTTTGTTTGAGAGAGAGAGAGAGAGAATGAAAACTAGATAGTGTACTGTTCTCCTCTACGTGTCAAACAGTTCCAGGTCATTCCCGTCACATTTCCACTGTGCAATCACAGTTCAAGACACCTTCAGCGTGCCATCACTGCCTCTTTTAGGATCTGGTAAACATGTGTCTCATTTTGAGACAAAGACTTCGACAGAAAGTTGTCAGATAAATTTACATTGAAAAAGTACAATGGATCCAGATCTGTTACATTAATGGCGCCATTTTTTTTTTCTTCGAGATGACTAGGAAAACACATGGCAGCCGCATGTTGCACATGCAGTGTCAATCATGTTATGCAAACTAGGGCTTGTGTTTGCTTTTGGCAGATGTTCCTCTACATGCAATAATTTACGTTTTAATTGTTGTGTGTGCGTTATGTTGTTTATACATGTCGGCTAGTGTGGTATAGATAACAGTGGAGTGTTGTATTCCGGATAACACGGCATGTTGGAATCCAGCTGCAGTGTGGTTTAGGTTACAGTGGAGTATTGTATTCCAGATGACACGGCATGTTGTCATCCAGCTGCAGTGTGGTTTAGGTTACAGTGGAGTATTGTATTCCAGATGACACGGCATGTAATCCAGCTGTCTGTGGAAGAAAAGAAAATTAACTCTTTGACGACGGAGCACAATTTCTGACACACGATTTCCTATAGGAAATCGTGTGTCAGAAATTGTGCTCCGTCGTCAAAGAGTTAATGACAGACACGTTGTCAGTAAATCATTCCTTTTTCATCTGGGTGCGGTTTATCACCAGTGTGCATTCTAACACTACAGCCATTCATCGAAAGCCCATTCAACACAGTTGTTTGCAAACTTAACTCAATTTCTTCCAAGAAAGGTTAGGGTTGTGCACGAGTGGCCTCGCAAAAAAAAAAAAAAAAAAAAAAAATCTTAATTAGTTTGTGTCTGCGTGACTGTCTCATCCCATGAGAAATGTGATTTGTTGAAACTTAAACAAGGAAACAATAGACCTAACTTGAAGCCGAAGCAAGTTAATCAACTGATCATGGCATGTCAGTTAGCTCATATTCTTTTTCAGGAAGATCAGTTGATCAACTTGCTTCGGCTTCAGGTTGGCCTTATGGGCGGTCACAATGTCTCCTGCTGTCGAGAAGACTCGTTCAGAGGAGACACTTGTGGCGGGAACGGTCAGGTACATCTGTGCCAATCTTCCCAGTAGCGGAAAGCGAGACATGTTCGCAACCACTGTCTGTTTCGCGTCTGCTTGTGTTACTTTTGGGTACTCGATATATCGATATGTAGAAACCGTATCGATATATCGTATCAGTATTCCTTTGAATCGCGATACTGATATGTATCGATAAAATCGTGCACCTGTAGTGCTGATTGCTGATGCTTATGCCATTTTAGGGTTGGCTGTCGACCACTGCCTGTTTGCATGCCTCCACTCTGAGGCTTTGTCAGTTCCCAAACTTTGTGAGATATGCAGGGATGTTTGTGATAGGTAGTGATAGCTGCTTCTAGCTTGCTTATATGTTTACTTCAACTGCTGAGCTGTTTTTATATCTTAGCTTATACCTCAGTTATCTGCCACTTTGTTTCCGCCAATTTACGAGGTGATCTTCCCATAAAATCTTCCTGTCTGGAGGTCCGTGCCATACACCCATCGTAACACAGGATGTGGTACATGCATGATTGTGTCATAGTCACAACACTCACTAGTGGATTAGTTCACACTCACAATAATAATAATAATAATAAAATGGGTACTTAAAAGACGCCCTCCCTAGCTTTGATAAATACTGTTGGCGAGGTATGTTAAATTGTTCTTGCTTGCGCGTACTTACTGGTAATTTGAGTCCATCGATCAGTTCATTGTCCATACTGGGTATTTGTGTTGTAGGACACTGAGTAAGAGATGTGAAAAGAAGTAACTGTTGTTAAATCTAAGTGTATTGTATGTAAACGAATTACCACTGTAAACAAAAACCTTAAAATGACAAAGGTTCCCAGCCTGATTTTTCTACAGGTGGATCGACAGAGCATCCTGCTGAAAACACTTTTCCCCTATACATGCGGATACGTTAATTTAATCGTGAAAAGACTGAAGAAAAAAAAAATTGGTGTTTGCTGTGATTTTGGAAGATTTTTTCAAGCATATGTTCGTGAAATGATATTGTGTATAACTTCTAATGTTATTTGACCTGCTTAATTATAGCTGCATATATAGCTATTTGATTTGCTTAAATATGCTTGCAGCAAGTCGCAAGTAGCGCTAAATTCTTTTATATTGTTTTCTGAATTCCTTTCATAGAACTTGTGCATATACTATCTTTTTCTGAAAGAGCTTTTTGAATCAAATTTTCGTTACGTTGCGGTGGTGCCAAGTGTATGTGTTTTTTGACCAATTTATTATATTCTGCCTGTTTTTCTAGTCAGTGACTAGTTGCTAATAGAACTATACTGTTGAGTTGCTGCCTGAAAAATCTAGTGTTAAAGTGATTACTTTGTAAAAACAATGCTTTTGTACAAACAAAACAACTATCGTTTGGTTTAAAGCAATCATATCCTCGTTACTGTTTACCTTTTAAAGTACGTGCCTTCCATCGAAATATACTTCACTTTACGTTTTGCCTGTGCGCTTTTTGTAAGTTTCAATTTAGTCTCAGTGGATCCACTGTTTTGATCCATCCAGCTTTTTCTGGTTTTTGATGTTGAAACATATGTACCCTCATATATATGCATTTGTGCAAACATTTCTTTATTCCACACATCATATCTGTATTCACTGTTGTATGTTTCGTACATACCTGTACATGCATTGTGAATGTCACCCTTTTGTAGTGAAGTATTGGTTGTGTCTTGTGCTACACCTTTCCTTGTAGTGTGCCAGTCTCCATGAAAGTATCCATTTTATTGTCTCATTTCATTGCTCTCGAGGATCTAGGAGCCCTACTCCGTTCATGGGACAGATCTACTGTCCTTGGGTGAAAGGGTATCGCGATGCAATGTCTCGGAATTTTGGCACAGCTTCGTTTTGAGAATAGAGCAGGAGAATTGCGCTTGCATGGTATGTTACCCTGCACCTTTACTCAGAGTCAAATTACGCAAAAAAAAAAAAAAGGTAAAAAAAAAAAGAAAGAAGCATGATGACGATAGCACCATGGATTTTAGAAGCACCAGGGACCTTTTATGTGATGGTACTGATCGTTTTTTTATTTCAGTTTATTTTTTTTATTTTTTTTTTAAGGCAGACCTGTTGCGCATTACTGATGAACACGTTAGTATCAATTACGCCCTTCAAAAATAATCTGGGTGTTCTTGTTGGTTGTAGAGAGGTTGGCAATTTTGGGTTTAACTTCCTGTTGCAGGTTTTGCATTGCATTAGGTACACGTGTACCTGTTGAAACATGTTGTCTTATAACATGGGCTGAAGTGGGATTTCCATAAGGCATCTTTCTGACTTAGAAAATGAAAAGGTGTAGACAGAGTTATGAGGTACTTTTGGAGTTTTGGTGCATCTGTACTTCAGGAATGCTTCTGTGTCTGTGTCACTGAATGGTGCAACTTAATAATTTATCATGTCGCAGTCTGTATTTCTTCTTCAGTGTCACTCCAATAAAAAAAAAAAAAAAAGCACACGTCCGGCTTATACCTCTTGTGGTGTTTTCTGCTCCTGTCTACTGTGTGTCTGTTTTGCGATTATTAAAAAGTATATATTTCTCTTCTCTAAAGAGATTGTCAATTTGTTTTAAAAATTAGACTGAGATATGATGCATTACTCCTAATCTATAAATCTTTAAGAAAAATCAATGAGTGAGTTTGAACATTTTTAATCATTGATTTGCAAAGCAAATTTCTCCCTCAGTGAAGGCAGATAAAATGGACACATTTCTGAAAATACAATTCAATACATTTGACATGCATGCAGCGTATTTAACGTTACTGGAAAAGTCCATGAGATCCCAACAAAAACGAACACAAAAATCTCCTCAGTTTATAAAACCTTGCTTCATTTTTAAAGTCCATACGGTAACAGATAAAATGAATCTGATCATATACACAAAATACTTCATCTGTACATGCACTTGGCTCAGGATCCAAAACACAAAATCTAATACAGCAGGCAAAGGGAGGACATTCAAATAACCCTGAAAAGAAACCGATCTTGCTTATGTCATCAGTACATTCAACTGGTAAACCACAGAAGAAAAAAATTCTGGGGGAAAAAATTGGAACCCCAAAATTTAAAAGGACGGATATATTTATGCATACATTTTTCAGTTTAAGATATCTAAGACATGAAACAAAAATTATGGATTCTGGAGGAAATAAACGGACCCCAAAAGGACGGATATTATTTATGCATACTTTTTTCAGTCACTATATCTTACGACATGGGACAGAAGCTGCGCCCTTAAATGCATATATATATATATATACATAATGACATTTTTTCCCCCCTGTAAGAAAATTTCTGCTAAAAAAAAACATTCAAATCAAATCCACATAAACGTATAACACAGCTCCTCAAACAAGGCGCAGCCATCTAGGTACACGTACATGTATTTTCTTATTTTCAGGCCTTCCAGAAAGCAACAAAGCAAATTAGATTTCGTTTGTGTCTGTTGCTTTATCCGACATGTAATGATCAACAGAAAGTCTCTACTTGCTTATTCTGTCACACACACACACACACACACACACACACACACACACACACACACAATTTCTTTGATATTACAGACTGGAGGCCTGAAAGGGTAACCCTGAACTTTTCTGCAGGTGACAGTAAGGTCGATCAAAGCTGAGTAATAAGATTTCTAACATTATCAACTATTCAAAACAGCGTTTGACTAAGCAATGGAGTCAGTGCTCTGTGCTATGCTTGGCAGTTGAAAGTCTGGCAGCAAATCGGCCACTTTCTTCCTCATCTCCGTGCGGAGTTTCTCCCTCTCTGCCTCCCGCTTCAGCTCCTGCGGCAGTCGGCGCCAAGCGTGGAAAACCATTTTGACCAGGCTCCTGTAAAACAAGTAATGATGTCTTGTCTAAAATCACATTCTTTCTGTTTGCGCCAGAAATATTTTAATGAAAGCATACTCATCACTTACATGGCATTCTGATACTACATGCATTACAAACACAAATGACTTACTGGCCTTGGAAACGTTAAGAATAAGCAGTGGGTGAGTTGATACAGTTTACATGCATGTAAATCTTGCATTTAGGTGAAAGTGAAAGTCAACTAGGAATGATGGAAATGTCATGTATCCCGCCCCCCCCCCCCCCGCCCCCCCTCCCCTCCCCCCCCCCCCCCAAAAAAAAAAAAAAAATCAAAACAACTAAACCCAAAAAAACAACGCAAACTAAACAGGACTAAACAAAACAAGATGGCCACTGACCAGCCCAATATGTTGTTTCCATTTAATCACCTGCTGTCGTCACGGTCGTTCTTTTGTAATGCCATGTATACGGGAGGACACACACACACACACACACACACACACACACACACACACACACACACACACTCTCTCTCTCTCTCTCTCTCTCTCTCTCAATGGAAACAACTGACCGGGCTTGTCAGACCAATCTTGGTTTTGGAGGAGAGACGTCAAGTTGTTTT
>JACVVK020000106.1:887500-930000 GCA_018292915.2 Batillaria attramentaria | reverse complement strand
TCAATGCCCATATTTGACTAAAACGGCACGTTTTAGGGTACATGTTTCATGCAGTCTGAAAACATTGCAACACGCTGGAATGAAAGACTATTCATTAAATTTCTTTTTACCACACAAGCACACTCACGTTTTTCCAGCCCTGGAAACAGCGTCGCACTATGATCTGTCCCATGCAGTTTTGTCAGCCATCTGTTTCTTTTCTGCCGTCACTTCATCCGTGAACTCTTTCCAAGCCTTCACAGCTTTCCTGCAATATTCCAATGGTGGGGGAAAAAAATTGTTCAGAGATGCCACAGAACATTAATACACGCATTCAGGTACTAAGTACAACTACTTCGGACCATGGACCAGGAGACCCGGGGTTCGAGTCCCAGCCGAGGCAAGCGGGATTTTTCCTACCTAGATCGGCTCCTACCCAGAGCGGGTGTGCTATGGGCCCAGTGGGGAGGTTGTTGCCACACAGCCGAGTTTCACCCACTTCACGGGTGCGAGTTTGGGGGTGCTTCCCTTGGTATGACACGTCTTATGATGTGTGCCGTAGTTCCCAGGCCTAGTTGATATTTATGACAGGAAGCGTGGAATGCAGCCCTGTCCCACAGTCCCAAACCACACGGATCTCCATAGCATCATCTTACCATCATCTTCATCTCCATCATCATGCATAATAAAAATTGCCCAACTTCCGAGCCCTCAATGGATTCCACCCATGACCGGGGAGGAACACCACTGGAGCCGGCAACGGGTTGTCGCAGCAATAAAAACAACAACAATAACAAAAACAACACTTTACTACAGCCAGTGCTTTTGTCTTGCCTGAGAGAGCAACTTTAATCAGGTGAATAATGGCCAGCAGGCAACGCATCTGACTAGCAAACGCACAGCTGAACAGCCAACACCGCTGTCCTTAGCATTGTGTGAATTCTACCCCAAGTCAAGCTGTGGTGTGTGTGATACTGATTTTCAGCTGGCTTCTTGCGTTGCTCATCCGCTTTCCTTCACCAGCAAAAATTTGAAAGTAGGCAGGCTGCTACTGCGGCGTTGCGCTACCAACCGTGGGAAGCAACCTGAATTTCCCAAAGGGATACGTGTAATAAAGTTAAAATAACAAAAACAACAAAAACCACCACCATTTTGACTGGTCAGAAACTCTGAAGGCTACACACAATTTCCAAATGGGACTCAACACTACTAAATCATGCAAGACTCTCTCTTCTCCTTCATATATACAGGGGAGCCGGGGTGGTCGAATGGTAGAGCGTTGGACTTTTCATGCTCGGGTCGTGAGTTCGATCCCGGATGGGGCCAAATAATTTTGTGCTGGCCTTTTCATCGTTGCCCCGTCTTTGATATCACCCTATGTGGTGGAAACACCCACCCACCCTTCATATATAATTAATTATGTTACAGTCAAAGCTGGAAATTAGTCATTCTCCGGGAATGCCTGGAAAATTTCAGTCATTCCCAAGAAATTCCCTGTTTTGATCGGGCATTGGAATTTTCTAGGGAATGACTGAACTTTCAGGCATTCCCGGAGAATGACTAATTTCCAGCTTTGACTGTAACATATACATGTACAAGAGAGAGAGAGAGAGAGAGAGGAGAGAGCAAAAAACAAAAAAAAAACAAACCCCAAAACACCACCACAAAAAACCCACCACCAACAAAACAACAACAACATTATATATGCATATAAATGTTTACCCCGAGGATCTGGTGGTTGTGGTGTGTAGCCGCTGTCTCCATGTTAGCCTGGGCCATCGCCACCAGCTTCTTCATCGGCATCAGGACCCGCCACTTCATCAGGGATTTCTGGTAGTGGTAGTCTGCCCTTGCATTCAGCTCCCTCTGGCGCTCTGCCTCCTGTTGCTTCTCTTGCTCTTTCTGAAATGTACACACGATGCAACTGAAAGGAATCCTGAAGTATGAGGGTAGCCATTTTAATATTACTAGGCTTCAAAAGAAAACATTTTCTTCAGAAACAGCTGCGATAGACAACTCCATTCCGCAAGACCCAAGGACAAAGCCCCACCTGTTTTAAATTAACCCATTCACCACCACGATCCCATATATGGGATCGTACATATAAACCTCACCCATATCCATTCCTTCAGAGCCACTGCAAGTCCTTAATATTATCAATTTTAGGGAGACAACAGAAGATGTTGAAAAGTCCTGAGACTTGTCTCCCTTAAGATTAAAGATTCTTTTAGGAGGCGGACATTCGCAGCACTACATGTTGTTTTGCTTCAGCCATGGCAACACAAGTTGTTGTTAGAATTACCAGCGATCCTCAAATGTGTCAGGACCATGGTAGCCATTCGGGCTACCGCCCTGAACAAAACTGGTAGCCCGAAAAAAATTCTGGAAGCCTGAGTGGCTGCTAGGTTCAGATTCATCTCAGAATTCCTGCTCGCCATTCGGGCTACCGCTACCGGAGCTTTCACTCGCCTGACGGTAAATTTGGTAGCGAAAAGCGAGCGGGCGAGCGCATTTGACAATCGCTGAATTACTGTTAGATACGCATACTGAAAGCAAACTATCCTAGGAATTTCGTTTGAAAATGAAATCGGGGTCGAATGGGTTAAAGTGAATAAAAACTGCAATTAAAGTGAAGGAAACTGTCTCAATGCCAAAATGGGAGCATAACCTCTTTTGGCAAACAGCTATTGACCTTTGTAAGCTAAATGGCATTTTCCTCCATCCATTCTTTGCGCATACTGTTATTTTAATGGTACGTAGAGTGCAATGAATGCAATGATAAATTTTATCAGCTAGATTTCCATTGTAGGACAGGAAAATTACGATTACCTGTTTTTCAAGTCGTTTCTTCTCCCTGTGGGCCATCACACGAGCTCGCTTTTCCTCCTCTGCCTTTCTTTTCAGTTCCTCCTCTTCTGCCTTCAGTCTCTCCTGCAATAACAATATAAAATGTTTATTATTTTACTTCTTCTTGTTGTTGTTTTTTTCAGTTTACTGATGTATCCAATGAATTATCAATCGTATCATTCATCTCCAATATATATTTGTGTATCATAGACAAAATTTAATAAGATCACAAAACATGATCAGTTCCAAGAACTCCCGTCTGGGCGCCGCTACAGAGTACCGAGAGCGAGGAAAAATTTGTTTAAGAAATCTTTCATTCCCTCAGCAGTATCTATTTTAAACTCATGACTGTGTTTACTGCCCGTCCCCAGTATGTATAGATTTTATTTGTTGAGATTTTCATAACTGTGCTTGCTCCTCAGCTGTGTCATGTCCGCTATGCCCTTGCCATCTTTTAGTTTAGATTTCTTAGTTTAGTAACATAGTATTAGACTTGGACATCACACATTACTTTAGGATCTGTGTTTAATATGTATGGATTTATATGTCTAGATAATGTAGGGGTGTGTGTGTGTGTGTGTGTGTGTGTGTGTGTGTGTGTGTGTGTGTGTGTGTGTGTGTGTGTGTGCGTGTGTGCGAGCCAGAAGAAAATTTTCTGCGATCGACAGACAATAAAGTTATATTGAATTGAATTGAATTGAAAATTTAATTAAGATAAGTAAATATGACGTGTGCCTCCTCGCCCCAATGAACAACGACAAAAACACACGATCCTGCATAAATCAGACAAGTACCAAAATATCCAACATACCAGCCTTGCATCCTCCGCCTGCCTGCGCTTTTCATCTCTCTCGGCCTTGAGTCGTGCCCTTTCTGCTGCCCTCTCTTCCATATCTGCGCAAATACGAGCAAATTGTGTTAAATTTTCCCATGCTCTGTTTACGTAGAACACGCCAATGAACAGAACAGCATATAAGTGAAACTTTTTTTTAATGCTGGTACTTATTTTGCCAGGTGGAGTAATTTCCAGCCCTATATGATGACAAAATAATTATAAGTGTGAACAGAAGCCAAACTGCATGAAATACAGTTGTGTGTGTATGTGTTTGGGGTGGGGGGGTGGATGGGAGATCTAGCGTGGCTGGATGCCGAGTTTTCGTTAACAAAATGGGGGGGGGGGGGGGGGGGGGGGGATGGGGGGGGGGGGGGGGGGATTAAGATGAAAGTATGAAAGGGAACTGGGAATGTGGGGATGGAGGGGGGGATGGGATGAATATCTAGACAGAATCCATCCATGTCTCAAATAGCTGTAAAAATTGACTTACTTTTCAAAACCTGTAGGTAGCGTGAATTGCCCTGTCCGTTTGTAGTGTGGGTTGCTGCAGAGGTGGTGGTGACGGCAGAACTGTCGCTGTGTCCAGTTCTCTCAGTGGGAAGTTCTGACCTGTAACAAGTTAAACTGTATCTTTAAAATAACGTTCATTTATATATGCCATGGATTTTACTTACTATTCATGTCTAGCTCTATGATTAAAAACTTTGTGAAAATGTGTGTGTGTGTGTGTGTGTGTGTGTGTGTGTGTGTGTGTGTGTGTGTGTGTGTGTGCACGCGTGCGTGCGTGTGTGTACTTTTGTGCATATGTATGTATTTTAGCAATACTTTTAATGGTCCACATGGGAAAAACTGACTTTGTCCCTCCAGTATGCAATAAGAACATCAGCAAAAACAATGTGCACGTAACACAGAACTTCAGAAAACACAAAAGAGAAGCAAATAAAATTCTTTCTCCTTTGCACTGGAAGCAAAATCTATTATCCTTACCTTTAACTTTATACTGAAGTAAACAAAGACACCCACCTTTGTGCGTCAGTACTGTCACCCCCATCTGTCACATGTTGCGCTGGTGTCATTCGAGCAGTATGCGCATGCCTCTTGCCATTCACATGGCCAACCTGCTTCTCTGGTGACGATTTCTTTGTCGCTCCATCTTCTTCCCTCTGCTGGTCTATCTCCTGTGATGCTTCACTGCCTGCAAGTACATTGCCCTCAGGATAACAATACGAACGATTAAGCAGACGTAGAATTGGTTGTATGTATGTATGTATGTATGTATGTATGTATGTATGTGCACTGTCAAGGGGAGCAACTGTAAGCAGAATCCTCCTAATTCATACCATGGGACACAACTCCTGCGCTGCCAGAAAGCAAGGGAGAAAGAACAAGCGGACGCAGACAAAACCTCCAGTCGTCAAAATGTCTTCTTTTTTTTTCTGCCCGCCATGGCAAGTAAAATACTGGCCACTTTCAACTTGATGCTGAAATTTGCATAAAACAAATCCAAAAGAAATAAAGGCTGTAGAATAAATAAATGAACAATAACACACACACACACACACACACACACACACACGAACACAAACACACCCACAAACCAACCTGCATTTTGGTGTTGCCGCTCTTCTGACAATCCCTTTTGCCCTTCAGATGACCCCTGTTGCCCTGGCAACTGTTGCCTCAGCACCTGCTGCCGCTGGGCAAACTTCAACTCCTCAATCACGCGTTTCTGCTCCTTGATTGCCGTTTGCTGCTCTTTCAGCATCTTCTGCTGTGCCGTGAACCGGTGTTCAAAGTTGTTGACAGTGTAATGTCGGTTCATCCAGGGTTGAGTGCCAAACCGGCGACGTATCTGTGTATAGATAATAAATGGACGACACATGCAAATCACAAAGACATCAGCAGAGGTCAGTGAATATTAGGCTATTCAGTCCCTGGAAACATTTCCCTACACTCTCTATTCCAGCAGTATGTATTGCCGAGATGAAAACGGTATCTTTTGCATTAACACAGTTCATACCATGAGAGGGATTTCCATTTTTCAAGTTTTATCCAAAATCTTCCAGTTTGAGAGAATATGAATATGTACAGTTCTTGGGCAGGTGAATACGTCCCGCATAACAACCATTCTTGCAGCCAAACTCTTCTGTTATTCATGAAGTAAATCCCTACATATTCATTCAAGTACTACATGTATTATATAAACTGCCTCTGTTTCCTCCCCCCCCACCCACCCACCCACACACACCCACACAAAATCAATGACCTCTAAGCCACCAGATTTTGACCATGGACAACCAATTGTGCTAAAAAAAATCCATAAGATCATTCAAATGAAAATTGATTAAAATTGAAATAAAATGCAACAAAACCATGTGAAAGCAAACACCAAGGAATATATAATCTTAGATAACAAAACTGAATGAATGAATGAAGAAAAATGTCCAGCAAATGACCACATGAACAAAACTGAATTTTATAAACAAAGTACATTCATGTTTATTTTTATTTTTTTTAAACTGATTTTACACCTCTTAATCTTACTTCTGTTGATGACGGACAGTGTGAAGACAACAGCTGGTGAACATGTAGGAAGAGAGAGAGAGAGAAAAAAAAAAACCCAAAATTTTCAAACTCTCCGTTAATGCCACCTTACGTCTCATGTTTTCTCCCAATTTTAACTAATCTAACTTTCAGAAAGCGATCGCTTTGCTGTCTACCGTAGTTTTAAAACATCATTGGAAAAAGAGAGTTACTTTGATATCATACATTCAAACTATGTAAGAAATATGTTCATTAAGTTCAGACTTGGTCTTACGGAACTGATGTGTAACAAAACCAGATACCAGCTGTCAAATTCATCAAATGTATGTCCATTTTGTCGTAATGTACCAGAGGTCGAGGTCCATTTTCTGTTCTTCTGCCCCCTGTACGATGACTTGCGCCAGAAATACTTGTCTAGGTTTGACCTAGATTTCTATTGTACACAGCAGATGTCAATTTTACACACCTCGACTCCAGCTGCCGTTGGCGACCTTGCAAAATACGTGTTCCATTCATTTAAGCTCCGTGACAATACCACGTTCGCGTAGCACACTCCACGTGCAGCTTGTGGTTTTCTGGATGTTTTGTTTGCCTGACTAGTTTTACATGGGCTCACGGCCTGGCATGTCTGTAACACGGAGTACTACCCGATAGTTATGTTTCTGATCTGTGTATAGGTTAGTACGCTACTCGCAGATGGTCATGCGTAGGCTATTTATTCCGTGTGTGTGTGTGTGTGTGTGTGTGTGTGGTTACCTCCGGCTTATAAAATCATCCCGTGTTGTTCTCTCTGTACGCCATTTCATTATTTGTAAAGACAACTCACTTCCATTGTAATGGACGGAAGTCCGAACAATAAAATGTCTGAGTCTGAGTCTGAGTCCCAATTTTAACGCAGACTCTAGAACCTCTATATCGGTACTCACTTTCCTTGGATCATTTATTACATGTTCAGGTACATTTAGATATTACAGCCTGTGGTTGGCCCTGTTTGTTGGGTTTTTTGTTTTTTTTTCCCAATGCGATCAGTCAGTCTGATCAAGGAGTGAAGGAGCACACTGGATTCGTTATACTGAGGTGCAGACACCTAACTACAATTGTATGGATAACAGCGACTGTGCATGGGTGCTGTGTGGCTAACAGCACCTAACTACAATTGTACGGATAACAGCAACTGTGCATGGGTGCTGTGTGGCTAACAGCACCTAACTACAATTGTACGGATAACAGCGACTGTGCATGGGTGCTGTGTGGCTAACAGCACCTAACTACAATTGTATGGATAACAGCGACTGTGCATGGGTGCTGTGTGGCTAACAGCACCTAACTACAATTGTACGGATAACAGCGACTGTGCATGGGTGCTGTGTGGCTAACAGCACCTAACTACAATTGTATGGATAACAGCGACTGTGCATGGGTGCCGTGTGGCTAACAGCACCTAACTACAATTGTACGAATAACAGCGACTGTGCATGGGTGCTGTGTGGCTAACAGCACCTAACTACAATTGTATGGATAACAGCGACTGTGCATGGGTGCCGTGTGGCTAACAGCCTTGCATGAGTCTCTCTATGAGCGTGCCGTTTGTGTTTCAACATGTTCCAATAGACTTTCATCATCATCAAGAAACTATTCCCGTTCTTTCTATCAAACATACCTGAACATCAGAATGTGGTCCGCCTTCACTGTCTGCCTGATCACCTGAATCATGTCGCGCCAAGTTTGCCATCTCCTCCTTTGTTAGCTGCACATGTTTCCGCGTCACCTGCCATGCTTCTGTCGGGAGTCGCTGCCCCTGGTGGGAAAAACTGGTGGCACTAGCACTGCTCAATGCAGAATTTGAGCGTGAGGATGAAATTTGCGAAGGACTGTCCTCAGCCCAAGCAGCTTTGCGAGCAGGTTGGTTGAAGAGTGCGTCCTGAGTCACGAGAGAAACAACAACAAAAATTAATGCTCTGAAGGATTACTGTGGTTGTACAGACATTTTTCCATGCATGTGATAATTTCAGATCTTCATCAAATGGAAAATACTCCAAAGACGCAACCCGAAAGTCTGTGGTCAAGACCAAATGACAGTTAAACCTGACATTTCTATACACATGGGAAGAAAGATGTGATAGCAATAAATAAACAAAAAAATACAAAGACTGTACCCCCCCCCCCCCCTCAACCCCAACCTCCCTCCTTTAACCCCCCCTCCACCTTGCCAAATCCAAACAACAAACAAATAACAAACAAACCAAAATGAACAACTAAACAAATCCCCCCCCACACACACACATCAACACTTGTGAAAAGTTTCCAGCACAGAGTCACAACACGACTCATTTAAAAAAAAAAAAACTAGAGAGGCAGAAGCCTCCATGGCTCCCTTGTGACACAGGTCAAGGTCATTCACAAAAGTATGAGTTCTGAGTTCTGAGTTCCTGGCAATATTACAATTTTCCCCGAAACAGTTTGTACAGCCTTGACCTTTGGTCAAAGTCATTCAAAAGAGATCTCATCAATGTCTATCATCATGCCAAGTTTGATGCCTCTAGCATTTGTAGTTCCTCCGAAAACAGTAATGTTAAAATTCACAACAGACAGCTTTAATGACCTTGACCTTCAGTCAAGGTCATTCAGAAAGGTAGGTCTCATTGCTGTCTATCATCATACCTCGTTTGGTGCCTCTACTGTTTGTTGTTTTGGAGAAAATGCCAAGGTTAAAGTTTCCAAAAAAACGCTTGCATGACCTTGACCTTGACTAAAAGTCACTGAACACAGGTATGTCTGTAAAGGTGCTGCCAATGTCAATCATCGCACATAGTTTGATGCTTGACAGCTTCTGATTCTTCTAGATACTGAGAAAATGCAAATGTAAAATTTCCGAACAGTTTCAATGACCTTGACCTTCAGTCAAGGTCATTTAAGATGGTATGTGTGCATAGGTCTTATCACTGTCTATCAGCATGCCAGGTTTGGCACCTCTGCTGTTCATTGTTTCTGAGAAAATGCCAATGTTAAGGTTTCACAAAACTATCTCGTACGGCCTTGACCTTGACAGAAGGTCACTGACTACATGTATATCTGTAAAGTTCTTATCAATGTCTATCATCATGCAAAGTTTAAAACCTCTGGCATTTGTAGATTACGAGAAAATGCCAATGTAAAATTTTCAAACAGAGAGCTTTAGTGACCTTGACCTTGGGTCAAGGTCATTCAAAATGATATGTTTTGAAAGGTCTTGTGCTAGTCTATCAGCATGCCAAGTTTGGTGCCTCTACTGTTTGTAGATTCTGAGAAAATGACAATGTTAAAGTTTTCTGGACACACACACACACACACACACACACACACAGACAGACAGACAGACAGACGACGGAGGGTTAATACATAGACTCCCATTGTTACACAAGGGAGCCAAAAACAACAACAGAAATTTAAAATACAAAATCACCAATCGCAAGAACAGTACATACCACTTTGCTCCTGTCCGTAGAGTTGCCACGCCTCGCCCCAGCACCAAGGTCACTGTGTCTCCTATCCGACCTTTCACTTTTTGCCCCCTCCCTCCCCATTCTGCCCCCCTTCCCTCCCGCTTCCTCCTCCTCTCCCTCTCTGCGAGCCGACCCAAGCGAGCCGTCCGCCACAGCATGCAGGAGGTTCATCATTTTGCTTCGTGTTTTCTCCTGTGCATTTTCCAATTCACGTTTGTCCTGCTCCTGTGCCACAAACACTCGCCATGCCGTGAAGTGCTTACGAAGAACGCGGAGGTATCGGTGCCTGCTCGCCATTACCGTCTTCCTGAGAACAAAACAAGTGATTAAAAAAATTGCAGTTTTGCAGACACCCTTGCTGCTCAGGCAAGCAACACAGATGGCCTGCACCTTGGAAGATCAGTGACATGGTAAGGAATCTGAGACATACGAGGGCTGTTCAAATATTATTGGGAATGCTGCCATTACTCACGTGTCTTGCATCGGATCGACTCCAAACTTCTACATCCCCTCGAAGTATTCACCCTTGACCCGAATGCACGTTTCCAGTCTTGTTCGCCTCATATGAAGCGCCCTCTGGTACTCTTCCCTCGGGATACCCTCGAGCTCTGATTTCACGGCTTTTGAGAGGTCTTGGATTCGATCAAACTTGCGTCCAGCGAGTCGTTTTTTCAAGATAGGAAAGAGCCAGAAGTCACACGGTGCCAAGTCCGGACTGTAGGGGGGATGGGCCAAGACTTTGATCTCTCTTTCCTCTAGGAAGGTCGTGGTGATCTTGGCTTTGTGGGGGGCTGCATTATCATGCAGCATTAAGGTCCTTGAGGTTCCAACGTTTGGGCGCTGCTCGCAGATCGCATCCACCATTTTCCGGAGCACCACTTTGGTATAGTACGTGGCAGTGATGGCAGCCTTCGCCGGAAGAATATCAAGAACCACGACGCCTTGGATGCTGAAAAAAATAGAGAAAAGACGCTTCCGGCTCTGAAATCCTGGCCTCAGGACAACTGGTCGGTCTCCATCTGGGCCTACCCACGCCCGGTTGCAGCGTTTCTTGGGGATGCCGTAAAACGTGAGCCAAGATTCATCACCGGTCACTATGTCACACAGGCGTTTTGGTACATTTGGCTCAAAATCTTGAAGCAGTTGGCGTGAGCAATCAACCCGCCGTTTCTTTTGTTCGTCAGTTAAGAGATGGGGTACCCATCTTGCAGCCAAGTTTCTCATTTGAAGATCTTCATGCAGAATGCTGTGTATGGTGCCGATAGAGAGGTCACATGCTTCACTCAACTCGCGTATGGTCGAATGTGGGTCTTCGTCAATCAGGCTTTTCACAAGGGTAATGTTTCTTTCGTTCCGAGCTGAGAGTTTACGGCCAGGACTGGTACCTGAGCTTGAAGGCCCTTGTTCAGATAGAAAAGCTTCGACCCATGTGTAAACTGTGCACTTACCGACACACTTGGCTCCAAAAACAGCTTGCAAATCTTGAAGGATTTTCTTGCCATTGTCTCTGAGTTTTAGCCTCATGAATGTGTAGAAGCGAAAATGCTCATTCTCGGCGTCCATGGTTTTCTGGCTCAGCAGTTTGGATGACGATTTTAATGAGGTCATACTAAACAAATGCGTCATGATGTCACCATTCTTTTCTGCATGTTTATAGGGCTTGAGCCAGATTTTCTTTTGGTATAAAATTATTTTCTGTGCGATGTTTACTTATAAAATGGCAGACCCATTCCCATTAATATTTGAACAGCCCTCGTAGCTTTCAATGCCTTTTAGACGGCCTGCAGAGCACATGCATGCACAGAGGCAGATGTCTATTGACCTGGAACGTGCTGGGGAGATTACTGAGTAGTACTGGGTAGAGTGCAAATGAGCTCTTCTGAGAAGAGAGATGCCATTTTGAATAGAACTGAACCGAGTAGTTTTGAAGCATTTCACATAAACTGACTGATTTCTCTTGATACATACACGACTGCAAGCTAAGAAATGAGAACTATACCGTCAAAGTTGCAATCATAGATATCTACACTCATATGTTCGGGAAATCTTCTGTCGAAGAAGCGAGCACAACTGGATAGCTTGGTCAGTAACATGCACCAAGGGTCATGCATATTGCATTTTGGGGACACTGGACTCATTTTTATGGGACCTCTGCGTATTCGTGCACATTTTGAAATGGCTTTGACAACATCCCTACTTACTCGGCTAAGCCCTTGTCAATTAGCGCCGCAGGGCAGTGAGTGGTACGTGATGAGAGTTTGATTACACTGGTCACTAGCCAGTCGAGTGACAACAGGAAGCTCTCTGTGAGACTTTTTGTAGCACTATGGTTTCCATCTGAACCTTCTGTCTGATGTGTACTCATTTTCTTTAGTGTCATATACATATTTACCTACCCCTTGCTTTTTCTATTGCAAAATGCAAAATGCCAGAGCGACCCCTGATAAATACCCCCCCCCCCCCCCCCCCCCCAACCTGATTTTGAAAATTCTTGAAAGCACAACGTTACACAGACACTATCCAAAACTGTACCAAACCTGTTCTCTTCTACAACATTCTGCTCATGCTGTTTGGTTTCTATGGTGACGCGCTGAGAGCGGACGTAAGATCTCCACGCATTCCACACGCGCAGCCTGAGTCTCCAGTCCGCCATCGCTCGGGCCTTCCCAAACTGCAGGCGGCGGTAGAGCACCACGTCGTACCATGCTGTAAAGTGCTTCTGCAGAATCTGAAGGACAAAGATGAAACAGTTTTGTTCACAGATTTTATCTCAAACAGACCTAGAAGTGCTTACGAAGAACACAAAGGTATCGGTGCCTACTCGCCATTACTGTCTTCCTGGGAACAAAACAAATGATAAAAAAATTGCAGTTTTGCAGACACGTTTGCTGCTCAGGCAAGCAACACAGATGGCCTGCACCGTACATCAGAGATATTTGAGGGAATGGGAAAAGTGGACTTTCTTTTTAAGGCAGACGATCATCTGCTACAAAGTCATTCCAGCCTGTCTCTGTAATAATAATAATAATAAATGGAAGAAGAAGAAGAAGAAGAATTTGTGCAGATGCTTTACCAAAATGATTTGCTCGAAGTGCTGGATTGAATGCAACATGCACGTTCATGCAGGGATTCACATCCGCATCGGACATAGACCTATTAATTTCCCAAATGTCCGATTGTTTTGGGGAGATTCAGGACAAATGTCCGATTACATTGACGACAGAAGCGGACAATGTCCTATTCTTTTTTCGCAAGGCCGGACACAGCATTGCGCAAACCGCGGACGAGTTTCGCTTGGCCGAAACCGGCCCCGCTGAACTGGTTAGCGAACGAAGGCTACAAGGTGGCCGATAATCATCTCAGTGTAATATTCCGTTCGGCGTTATCACGTGATCGAACCTGGATGAGAAGAAAACTAGTTTGGCCAATGCCTGTCGTCCGATCTCGTCAGTCAGCCAATCAAAAGCGCCAACGACCAGCGCGCGGTCGCCGTTTTGCAGCTCACGAATCCGTGCGATCTTCGCGCCGATGTTGGATTTATTTGGATTTTTTTAACTCGAATAATTAAACCAACAGAAAGAAAAATACAATACGGATCGTTTCTGAGGGGCAGACGCGACGTTTTAGCTACAAAAATACACGTATGATGATCGTCCAACTTGGGCGTACGCGTACCGGATTTTCCCAGGGGCTCTCGCATCCATTCGTTCTTTGCCGGCGTCGAGAAAGCATTAAACGGTTGTGTTTTCTTACGCAAAACTAAAACAGCAGAAAGAAAAATGCATTACGGATCGTTTCTTAGGACCAGACACGACGATTAAGTTACCAACAATTCGCCTAGAATGATCGTGCGCGGGCTGTGGTACACCTGACTTGCGAGTACCGGATTTTCCCGAAGTCTATTTTAAGACGATAATCAATACGAAAAATCAATACTAGTGATCTCATTTGGAGGAGGGACTAATCAAGATAACCACATGGTTAACAGTCAGGGATTAAGATCTTCCACCGTGCTTTTGTCGGATTTCCACCTTTGGCTAAAAATTTTCTGGCCTCTCAAAAAGTCAATAACGGTTTCAGTCAGTCCGGCCTTGTCTGAAGCACTTAAACTGAATCACTTCCACAGATTTCAGTGTAATTAAAAACAAATCTTGAGGAGCATTCCCCTGCACACCTCTTGCTTAATAATTAAGCAGACGTGCACGCCTGGCTTTCACACTTCATCACCATAGTAAGTGTTAGGCAGTAACAGTTTGTGGTAAACACACTGTGTAGTTTTACACAGATAAAGAAACACCTGTACTTAGAAATCAAAATGTGTACTTGCATACTGTTAATTTGTACAAAGTGTCATCCTGTTAAGTGGGTCCGACTATTACAGATACACTTTGCTGTGAAAAAACTACACTTTGGCACCCTCCTAAACCATGCTGAACCTTTCTCAGTTTCTGAGAGTAAACTGACAGATCTTCTGTGTGGATTTTAGAGTTTGATTCTCCACAATGATTATTTGGATAAACGTGTGTACAGCAACAAGAGGTCTGTAATAGCTTGAGTCTAAGGGCTGAAATTTGAAGGGAAATGTGGTAGATAAAAATAGCTATCAAGTGCTCTCAGGTGCCACGAGAGGCCTAGAATTGGCCCTTAAATTTGGCAAAATTCGTGTTGCCCCCCTAGTCCGCCCCAGCAGGGCTCTGCCCCTGCACCCTGCCGGGGCCTGGACTGCCCCTGGACCCCGACCTGGGAAAAGAAGTTTCAGTATTTTCAAAATTGCCAGCTTTCACCCATGCATCTTGGCAAGGGCGCGGTTTAGCTCAATTCACTATATATATACAAGAACAGACACCTCAGCACGTTGGTCAATAAAAGATTGGAAAACATTGAATGTCCTATTGTTTTTTATTTTTCAGGACAAATGTCCTATTGTTTTGGTTGAGACCAGGACATTTGTCCTATTGAACCCAAAATGGATGTGAATCCCTGTTCATGTGAATCACATGTTCATAACTGCCACATCGGATATCAACACATTAATAAGAATAATGAATACAGTTTATATAGCGCCTATAGATCTGTTTTCTACAAAACACTCTTTGCGCTCACACACACACACACACACACACACACTGAGTGCTGATGAAACAGTGGTCGGATTACAGCTCGAAAGCTTGCCTAAAGAGGTAGGTCTTTAAATGGACTTTGAATTGAGTCAGCGTGGGAAGATCCCTAATGGTGACAGGTGAAGCGTTCCAGACAGAGGGGGCGGCGTAAGAAAATGAACGACTGCCAGCTGACTTGAGAGTTGTTCTTGGAACCTTTAACAGTTTTTCTGATGATGAACGGAGAGTACACATTACAGTCATGTGGTGTGAAAGGCCGCCTAAGCTATTCAGGATTCAAAATTTAGACTTGCATTCAGTTGTAATTTTTCTGGGCTGAACATTTCCAATGCAGAGAGAGAGGAAGTCAGAATACCAGAAGAGAAACCCGAACGACTGGCCTGAATGAACGGTGCTAAATACAAGAGGTGAAAAAGCTGATGCCCCAAGCAGGATTCAAACCCCGAGCATACGCACTATGACACCACTGTGACTACTCAACCGACCACCCTGGGACATCTTGAGACAGGGAGACTGTGCACCAACTTACTCTCAGAGCCTCCGCGGCCTGCCTGGCTTTCTCCAGTTCCCTGCGAGCCATCGCGGCTTTCCTCTGCTCGCTGATCTCGTGCTGTCTGCGTAACGCCTCCCTGTGCTCCTGTTCCTGTTGACGTTCCAGCTCCTCTCTTGCTTGACGTGCAAGCTCCTCTTGTTCTTGCTGCTTCCTACCAACAACACGAGGGCAGACAATGAAAGTATTGGGTCATCAACCTGGGATTGGAGGGTGACTCAGTGGGCTGAGCACTGGACTCGCAATCAGGAGATCATGGCACTGAGCCAAAAAAACTTGTACAGGCTTTAAATTTTTTTTTTTTAATTATAATGCGTCCTCTCTGGTTTTTTTTTGTTTGTTTTTTTACAGACATGCATACATACATGTACGTACAGATATATAAACATATTTGCTTACATGCTTACATGCATACCGCATGCTGGAACATGATACAGCTGCAATTCACATGGTTATCGACAGGCGTACAAGCATGTTATCACACACACACACACACACACACACACACACATATATATATATGGACAGAATGTCAGCGAGTTTGTCCTGGAATTTGCACAGGTCTAGATTCTTTCTTGTTTTTTTGTGTGTGTGCCCATAACCTTTGAAATCACCCTCACGATGGACAATCAACACGAAACCTCAAAATATGAACACGCTAGATGAAATCGCAGTTAAGCTTACTTTGTCCTCTCCTCCACCTCTCTCTGGCGACTTTCCTGCATCTCTTTGCGAAGTCGGGCCATCTCTTTCCGCACTTCCAGCTCCTCTCGCTTTGCGTGCATTTCTTTTTCCTTCTCCTCCTGAAAACACACACAATCACAAACACACGCACACACACACACACACACACACACACACACACACACACACACACGCACACGCACACACACACAATCAATTCTGTTTATCTCTCATACTTACTGATGGTCTAATGTCATTGCTTGAAAACGAAATACATGTGTAGATCTCCATATATATGCAGCCTGATTTTCTCGTAAGCCAGCTCTGAACTTGGCACTGCGGAGCACCACAGTGCTGTCCACAGTTGTGATTTTGGGGGTTTCCGCCGCTGTGGCGTCATCGCAGCAACCTGGATTTCAAATAGCCACAACTGTGACTGTGGTTTCCACAACAGATTCTGACTGGCTGTACTACGTCACTCGGCGCGCAAACATGGCGGACAGTGCATCTTCAATCGGTTTGTCACCGAGCACAGCTGTGTTCAGTTTTGTAGTTAGTAGACACACTGAGCGCAACGACTGTGGTGTGCACATATATGTGTTTCGCGTGCTGTGCCCAGATAAGAGCAGGCTTTACCGCGACTATGAGACATTAAGACGTACAAATTTTTACAAAAACTTACTTTCATCACCATCTGTCTGGCCGTCAACCTCGCCTGCTTCTTGGAATCGGTGTCCTTCCTCTTCCTTTCCAGTTCCTTCTCTCGTTTCTCTCGATTCTCTTTCACACGCTGGTGCCGCATCTCCATCTTGGTCCGAGGATCATGGGCCTTCCAATCACTGTCAAAACCAAGGTCCTTGCAGAAGTCGTCTTTCACGACTTCTTTTTCGAGCATGTTTCGCATCACCGTGGATACTGCCTCATCGTCGTCCAAGTTGTAGATGTTTGCATACGGATCTGAAAGGTAAAAAAAAAAAAAAAAAAAAATCATCTGACCCAATTCTGGGATTGAAAATGTCCGGGTCTTGCATACAACACTCTACTATTATTCTTCTTTTCCTTCACAGGAGTTTCCAGAGAACACTCTTCTTTGTAAATAATCATATTACACACATAACACACTGACCAGGGGTGGTCGGTGGTCTAGTGGTTAAAAGACATGTCACCAATGCGAGAGGTCAGGGGTTCGAGTCACATTCGTGGCAATGAATTTTTCCTTCTCGTATGTGGCACCGATCATTCGGGCTGATCGTCGGGGATTCTCTCCGGGTACTCCGGCTCACCCCCCCATCCCCCGCTTTGGAAATGTTCAGTCCACCAAATTTGAAAAATAAATGCAATTCTAAATTCCAAAACTTAAATAGCTGAGCTGACCCTTCGCACCACGTGATTGTAATGTGTTCATGTCCAGTGTGTGAGAGAAAGTGTGTGATTCACGTGAGCGTGCGTGTTGGGTTCAGTTCGCGGCGCTTTGACGCGATTCATGAAACTGGGTAAAGCGAAGCGCCTATACAATACTCATTATTATTATTATTTCACAAAGGGCCCAAGTGCCATACACGTCCATTTACCATCTGACAGTATGTGCTCATTGTGTAACAAGCTATGTCTGATGTCAGGTATGCATAGTATTCTGAAATGATATATATATATATATATATATATATATATATATATATATATGGTCAAGAGTACAGAGGTGAGTCGACTGCTCAAAATGGCTACCCATTCACATGAATGATGCTACAAACTTGTTTAAAAAGCATGCACAGTTGTCTCCTTTGGCTCACTTGTTCAGTATAAATCAGAGTTTCAAACAGTGAGAATTGGATGTGGTACATTTACTTCTTGTGTTTAAAACTCTGGGTTTTTGGCGAAAAATCGGTGATTGCAGTGGAAGAAAAACGTGACAGAAAGTACTTGCGATCGCTGAAGTGTTATTTTGAGAAACATGGAGAACGGTCAGTGAACCCATTTGCTGTCTCCAAATGCTCAAAACTGCCTTTATTTCAGTCGGCATACTGGCAGGTGTCAAATATTTTCCGTTTTTTAGAAAAATGACTGAAAATGTAGGCACGTTTGGACATAACGTCGTCGTAAACTTCCAATGATCAACATCGACCACCGAGGTCGAACGTACTTTTGTCCTGCGAAATACCTAACTTGCATAATCTCAACATCGTTTTTTCACTCTTTATTTTTCATGGAAGAACACCGATATATCTCGTGTTGTTGAAAAGAAACTTCGTGTTGATTTCGAAGACCCGACGGCGTGTTAATTTTACTGTTATGTTCACGCGAGAAAAAATCGATCGCTACACTCGGGTATGAGATAAATTCAACCAGCGGCCGTTTCAAACACAAGCTGGAAGCATGATTTCTTTAAGCCGATGACTTTGATTACCGTCACTGGAGGAGGCAGCCGATAATCCCGAGGGTAAGTTTTAAGTGTTAAGTGTTATCTTCAGACAAATCTAGTCAACTCGGCAGCAAAAAGTGAATAAACACAAAGAGTCTGTGTTCTTGTGCATTTTGGAATACTGCTGACAACAGCGGTAATGGTAAACTCGATGTTAGTATGGTGATTGGTATCACCAACACGTGGATGTTAATCCTTGTCGTGATTCTAATCGATACAGCCGTGGAGACATTTGTGGTTTAGGTTGTAAACGTTATGTTCATGACTCTGTTACAAAAGTTGTGTATTCAGCAACAAACAATGAATGCCTTAGGTATTTTTAGGTGGAAAGCTACTCGGAAAAAGATCCTTTGCGGGGAGTAAAGCTTTCTTATGTAAAATTTCAGATGTCTCTGGTTTGAACACAACTTTACTCACAAACGAAGGTCGTCAGCATTATGTTCAAACTCATACGATGACAAGTCTAGCACCAAACAAAAATAAAATATCCTGCTAAACATCTTTGGGATAATTTTTCTCCCTGGAGTCTTGAAAATTTCCATTCAAACACATTTTTGTGTGTTCATCTGTTTGTTTATTGAAGTTAACTTTACACACCGTACCCAGATTCATGCAGTTGTTATATTATGTACAAACAACAACTTGGGCATTCCTTCATTTTTTTAATGGCAAGAAATAGAGGACAGCGAAATTATGTGTTTTTATTCATGACTGTGGTTTTTTTTCCAGGATCACACCAATAGAAAATGTGCAGGAGCTGTTTGTGTTTGAACACAACTTTATACACAGACAGTGGGTTTCAAGTTATGTTCAGTCAAAGGTTACATTTTTTTCCTTTGCTGTACTGAAAAATGATATGTATTCAGTATTTCCTATGCTGTGAGCCCCTTTTTGATTATAGCAGTTTGTATACATCATCCCTGTGTGTGTTTGAGTGAAAGCTGTTGCATGAGTGTTTGTCAAGTTAAGTTCCAGCAACTTGATAATGACAGTTATCAGTTTTATTATGCTTTTAAATCATATTTTTGTGAAGAGAATGTGTACCTTCGATTAAAGCACACCTCCTGGTAATACATTTTATTGTTCCGTTTCCTCTTGTTTGATTTTGACAGTCTCAAATGAGTCTGTCACAGTGTAATGTTATGTTCGAAGTTGTGTAAAGTTACATTCATGTAGCTTGAGATAGCAATTATCTATGGGATTAAGCTTAAAATCATACTTTGAGGGGGTTTAAGAGTACCTCCCATTGAACCACACTTACTACAACTGATATGTTTTGTTCTTTTTCCTTCTGGTTGACTTTAGCTATCTGAAATTTGTCTGTCACAGTGTAATGTTATGTTCATGTGTGTCAAGTTATGTTCAGACAGCTGGATATGGTAATAATTCATGTGTTAAATCTGTTAGATACATCTTTGTGTGAGTACGGTGTACTTACCATAAAAACAAAGTCACTGGTAATGTATTTTTTGTACCTTTTCCTTCTGTGTGACTTTAAAAGTTTGAAATAAATCTGTCACGTCGTAATGTTATGTTTAAGCATGCTCAGTTCTTTCTTTGATCACTTTATTCAGGGACACAGTGAAGTAGCAACTGTTATTTTTGTTTTTGCATGTATTTCAAGGGTCAGTCTTTAATTTTACTGGGAAACAATAATAACTGGAATAAAATGTTTAGCTTTTTAAAGGGTTTTATTGACATGTTCCGTCACGCAGAAAACCAGAAACATTTGAATCCATTTCTGTTTACGTATCATTTATTATTGTTCATGTATTGCACTACATTATTATTGAGTAACCCAAGCAATGTTCTTAAGAAGTTTTTTTGACCAAACAGTATCAGTACTCTGTCATAATGGTGCTCATTTCAGTTTAACTTGCCACTTGACGTAAAGTTATGTTCACACCACTTTTTCATTGCATTTCTTTGCATCTGGTGAGTCTTTCCTTCTCTTTTGTGATATTGCTGAAGGTTAACCCTTCAAAATAAAAACACAACATGCAAACAACATCACTGGTTTGTTTTTGCCTTGAAATATATAGTCTGCAAAATTGTGACAGTGTTTAATGTTATGTACAAACTCACAACTTATTTCTTCAAATACGGCCAATCGACAACTTGTATGAGAAAATCAGATACGGTGAAGATTGCTCATGACAAGACACACCGAATTCATATAAAATAGTTTGCTTATGACTTTGCTGAAAACTGGGTACTCATGTCACACTCACTCGACTCAACTCTGTACTCTTGACCATATAATAAATAGTTCTTTTTGAAGAGGAGCGCTCAGCCATAGCAAAACAAAAAAAAAAAGTTCAAGCAGTTTTGTTTTTTTTACATTTATTTTTTGGCCTGATGCGATCCGCATGCAACTGAGATTTAAAAAAAAAAAGTTCTTATAAAAGAAATTCTTTTCATAAAAGGAACGACTCCTATGCTAAACACACACACCCACACACCCACACAAGCACCAAAACATGCAAACACACTCCTTCCATTCCAAAACAAGTTGTGTAATTCAGTTTTTACTTACCGGTGTCATCGCGTTTGGGTTTAGTCCATGGTGAGTCAATTCCCAGTTCTTCTAGGTTGCCGTTCAGCATACTGTCCCACTCCCTCCGTGCCTTTGTTCCCAGCTCCTGCTTCCGCCAGGGGTCCGTCTCCACAAGGTCAAGGTCATCACTGGGGTCATCACCATGGAGATTGACCTTTTCTGTGATCCACTCAGTGAGGAGCGCCTCAGCTGAAAAGCAAAGCACATGAACAGACTTTGAGGCTGACAGTGTCAGTTTTGCATTTACCTTATAAACTCACAATGTGTTATTCAACTCACTGGAATTGTGGAAATAAAATTAGATACTAATAAAACTCTCACTCTGTGTATAAACTTCCATTCAGGCAGCAACCTGTATCATATTTTGTATCTTCTGACTTGCTTGATTTCAAAGCCAAACCGAAAACCTTCTTGTTCAGACTGTCCTACGACTAGTTTCACAACAGATTTTGACCCATCCTAAGCCCTGTTGCTGGTGGAATGGCAGGGGTGTGTGTGTGCGTGCGTGTGTGCGTGCGTCTTATGTCAGTATGTGTTGGAGACTCTTATTAGCTTATAGACGGAAACTGTGAAGCACCTTGAGCTCAGCTTGTGGGGATACTGCGCTATATAAGAATGTTATCATTATTATTACCGGGTATTATTATCTTTGTAATTTAGACAGTTTGGTCAGATTTCTGAGACGGACAAATTAGTTTGTTCAGATCTAAGTAGCAAATTGGACAGACCTTCGGCGTAAGCCTCATTCTCAATTTTGGCATGCTCCGAGGCACCCTGAGCCATTGCTCGCCCCATCTCTCTTCCAGATGCGTGCCGCGGCTGGGCTGATGTTGCCCCCAAGCCCAGAACAGCTTCTGTAGCTCGACTGGATGCTGCCTCCACTTTCTGCAAACGAAACAAATGAAAAAAATTCAACTATACTTGACAATATTCCGACAGAATGATATATTCGTGACTGCAGTAGTTAAATTGTACATGTATGTATGTAATGTAAGTGTTCAGTTCTGACTGTTAAGGCACTTGTCCCTCTGTCTGATTGAGTATGGGAAGTTGTGTTGCGGTGAGCATCAGTTGTCTAGAGGAAAACGTTACACTGTATTATGACATGACAACAACTTTAACAATCTGAGAAAAACAGTTAATTCCCTCTCTCTCAGTCCCCCTCTCTCTCACTTTTTTCTCCCTCCCTCCTCAGAATATGAACTGTTTTTTTTTGGTCTTGGTGCTATTTATTAATATTATCAATATGGAGAAAAGATGTGTTTTAAGGTGGGACTTAAAGACTGCTAATGACTGAGCCTGGCAGATGTGAGAGGGGAGGCCATTCCAGATTACAGGGCCAATGTATGAAAAAGCACGCTGGCCTTGAAACTATTTCCGACGGATGGGAATACGGAGAAGACGGGTGTCGAAGGAAGAACGGAGGTTGCGGGATGGTGTGTAGAGCTGAATGACAGCGGACAGACAGGAGGGAGCAGAACCTGAGATAATGTTATAGCAGAGAGGGAGATATAACATTTTTACTCATCTCTAGTGTCCTCTTCCCAAAGCCCTACCTAAGTAGAGAAGATGGAAATTGTATTATATATATATATATAGGTACCTGCATCCATGCTTCGATGTCATTTGTCGTGGTCACTTTCTGAAAAAGAGAGAAAACTGTATACTTCTTCTGCCATGGGGATTTGGTCTTGTGGTTGAGCTGCTGGGTTTGAATTCTGGATGGATTTCGAGTCAAAATCATGTGCAGACTTGTTTACGGTGCCTGTCTCACCCTCGTGTACTCATGCAAGCACAAATGTCACGTGTGCACAGTAAAAATTCCATGTCCATCTTTCAAAGAAGAGTAGGCTGTGGCGTGGAAACCAGAAATACTGTCGCACGCATCAGAGCGAATAGCAGGGTGGAGGTTTGCACATAAAGTAGCGCTTAGCGGCAGCAGGCTTTCACTGCTTCATCCTCCACCTCCAGCCCTGCGTCACCATGAGCATTTCAGAAGAGATGGACGTCTGCGCTAAGGAAGTCTACCATACCATACCACCTGCTTCCGTTTGCAGCCTCAGCCATAAACTGAGCTGACGTTTACCGAGGGAAGGTGTGTGTGTGTGTGTGTGTGGGGGGGGGGGGGGGTATCTGTACAACTCCTAAAAAAAAAATTATTTCAAATCCAAATAATCTGTCCATGAAAAATTAAACTTCAACTAAGGGCGCAGGTTGGCAGCGGCGGTTTGCCAGTCAAACTGTATGATACGGGACTCGAGTTGATCGTTTACTAGCGCCTACAGTTAAACCGCTTCCAGGTCGCAAGTCATCCCTGCAACTTGCGCCATTAAGGTTTTGTCTGCCTAATGCATTTTGTACTAAAGTGCTTACAATAAACATGATTAAGTGACAAATCGATACTGGCTGAATGACAAATACCAACCCTAAATCTTACCACTCGATCTTGAGTGACAGTAAATGAGTAATGAAACATCATTCGCACGGCAACTTCTTTCACGCCGTAATTAGTGATCACCCACCTGGGACCTGGAGTAAACACGCGGTTTTGTTTGTCGTTGCCATCTGTACAAGCCTCGTTTGTGGTAGTCATCATCCATATCGCTGGTGTGCCGAATATATCAACGTAAGATAGACTCGGAATGCCACAGCGTATCAAAGGACGCCATCTTTATATTGTCTGGTAACTGAAGCTAGCCGTGCATTCAGATACCGACCATTTCAGAATTCCTACCTTTTGTGGACTTCGAGCATTATGGGGACACACACACACACACACACACACACACACACAGCCCCACTGCCTCCCCCAAACAAAATCTTTGTGAGTAGATAATAACTTGAACTACATGATGTATTCCATTTCACTGGTTCACTGGTCTGTTTGGGGAGCCGGCCGGGGTGGCTGAATGCCTGGTCAGTAGAGCGTTCAGTTGGACGCCGGGACTTCCAATGCTCAGGTCGTGAGTTCGTATCTCGGCTGGGGCCAAATATTTGTGCTGGCTTTTTCATCGTTGCCCCGTCTTTGGTATCACCCTATGCGGTGGAAAAGGACGTTAAACTCCTAAACACCCACCGACCCTGCTCAGTCACTTCAGAATAGGAAATATAGCATTTTCTTTGAAATCCGAATCGTGTATTGTCATGCCTGTATTTCGCTGCAGTGTGCCACCGCGCGTTGAGTAGCGTAACCCAGTTTGTATGTAAATTAGGCTGACATGGTTGGTTGGTTGGTTAGCTGGGGTTTATCGTCCACGCCACAACGAGGTGATTGCAGACGGCCCTAGGGGGCAGGTTATGGGAGACGGGGATAGCTACCCTAACTGTACAGTCCAGCTGAACACTTATTCAATCCAGTCAGACTGCCAGGTCGGCCACATTTTATGTATCCTTGACTGTAATGGACAAGTTACACAAACAGATCCAGTTCACAGTCAGTGGAAGCGGGGCAACGTGAAAAAGGCCTGTACAAATTTTGGCCCTGTCGGGATTCGAACCCGGGACCAACTGACATGGCAGAGGCCACGAGAGGTTATGCTGCACAGCGAACTGTGCTGGGTGAATCTTTGCAGATATGGCCAATTCTACGCACTCAGCCGGTTTCGTAAACATTTTTAACTAGGACACCCCCCCCCCCCCCCCCGCCTCTCCAGGTCTTTTTAAAAAAATTGAAATCCCAGCTGTATGTTATGAAAGTGATGTGACCGGCCCCCGTAGCCTGTGTAGTGGTTAGCACTTCGGATCATGGACCGGGAGCCGGACCCGGGTTCGAATCCCAGCCGAGGCAAGCGGGATTTTTCCTACCTAGGTCGGCTCCTGCCCAGAGCGGGTGTGCTATGGGCCCGATGGGGAGGCTGTTGCCCCACACCCGAGCTTCACCCACTTCACGGGTGCGTCTTTGGGGGTGCTTCCCTTAGTATGACACGTATTATGATGTGGATGATTACACGGCCGGCACCGCAGGTGCCGTAGTTCCCGGGCCTGGTTTATGCCGGGATATTTCGTACTATGACAGGAAGCGTGGAATGCGGCCCTGTCCCGCAGTCCCAAACCACATGGACCTCCATAGCATCATCTTACTATCATCCTCATCTTCATCATCATGCATAATAAAAATTGCCCCAGCCTCCGAGTCCTCCTTGGGTTTCACCCATGACCTGGGAGGAACACCACTGGAGCTGGCAAAGTGTTGGGGCAGCAAAAAAAAAAAAGGACCAGAAAAAATAGCAAAATTATCACAACACCCATCCTTAGGTGACAGAAGACCATGGACTGTGTGTAAAAAAAAAAAAAAAAAAAAATGTTGGGCCGGGGCCATGTCTCAACAGTGACTTCTGTCAAGGGCCCCAAAGGAAAAATGACCATCAAACGCCACTTCACATGCGACAGTACAAACCTCATATACGCCATCATCTGTACCGCATGTCACAAACTGTATGTTGGGGAAACTGGACGTAGCCTGGCAACACGCTTTGCTGAACATATCGCCGACACCAGACACAACAGAATAAAACCCGTTGCCGTGCATTTCAATTCTGCAGGCCACTCCATCTTAAATATGACAGTAACTGGCCTGTGGCTTATGCACGGTGACGCCACAGACAGACGCGACATGGAGTCGCACATTATTCAGCGCCTGGGAAGTCAGGCCCCGGGTGGTTTGAACGAAAAGCCGTAACATAACCCTCTGAACTTTTTTCACACACAATCCATGGTCCTTGTCACCAAAGGATGGGTGTTGTGATTGCTAATTTTCACTATTCTTTTTTGTTCTTTTCTGCCCAACATTTTTTTTTTTTTTTTTTTTTTACACACACAGTCCATGGTCTTCTGTCACCTAAGGATGGGTGTTGTGATAATTTTGCTATTTTTTCTGGTTCTTTTCTCGCCCACCCTTTTTTTTTTTTTTTCGCGCCGTGTATGTCAGTACGTCCGCAGAGTTACCTTTTGCTTGTTTGTTGAAGTTATGTCCCATTTGTTTATGTCCTGAAGAAGGCGTAAGCCGAAACGTCGACCTGTGCCGTCCTTTGTCAAAGTTAAGTGGTTTCTGTCCCTTTTGTGTCGCTTTTATTTGCTTAACTTGTAACCACTTCGCAGTCATTACCGTTTCCGTTTCTACTACGCTATATAAAAGCAATTTTATTATTATTATTATTATTATTGTGCAGCCTTTGCAGAGTACCGGCGTGGGGAACGGAAGTTCTCCTTCAGAAACGAAACGAAACGAAATGCCTTAACGTCCTACTAAACATGCCGCACGGCATGTCTCCTGTGGTCATTGTGGTCACTGGAATTGCTGGGTTATCAAAGTGACTGACCAGGATGCTGTCCGCATTTCGGCCGTTTGGGGCTGAGTGTAGATAAGACACGGAAGAAATTTCTGTTCCTGGACATGGCTTGTACTGGCCGAATTAAGCATACTCGCAGGACAAAGCAAACCATAACATCCCTCAAAACGCCACCACATAGGTCACACACACACACACACACACACACACACACACACACACACACACACACACACACACACACACACACACACACACACACACACACACACACACACACACACACATACACACACACACACACACACACACACACACACACACACACACACACACACATACACACACACACACACACACACACACACACACACACACACACACACACACACACACACACACACACACACACACACACACACACACACACAAGCAAAAACCAATAAAAAAAAGTAATGAATCACTTTACTTCACATTCTTCATGGGGATGTACATGCATATATATACATACATATCCACAAATGAAACCAGTGACATTTACCTTGATACGGGTATGGGGCAGTATGGTTAGCGCGTTACTGTTCAGTGGAGGTTGTTTGTTTTTGTTTTTTTTTGGGGGGGGGGCGGGGGGGGGGACCTCAGTTGCATGCAGCACCGCTTAAAGCCCCCCCCCCCCCCAAAAAAAAAAAAAAAAAAAAGAAAAAAAAAAAAGAAAAAAGAAAAAAAAGAAGTTTTTTTTCCTTCTTTTTTCCCCCCTCCTTTTTTTTTGGGGGGGGGGGGGGACCTCAGTTGCATGCAGCACCGCTTAAAGCCCCCCCCCCCCCCCCAAAAAAAAAAAGAAAAAAAAAAAAGAAGAAAAAAAAAGAATTTCTTTTTGCTTCTTTTCTTCCCCCTCCTTTTTTTTTATCTGGAGTTCTCTCTGTGGTTCCGGTAAATTATATGCACATGTATATATTCATAATACAAATGAAAGACCGCAATAGACGACCCCACTCCTGTTAACCAAACATGGGCAAGCCCCCAGAATTCAGCCAGTCGCGTGCCGCGGCATGGTCTGCAAAACTTTCCTGCCAGACACTGCAAAGAGGGAAGCACGTGTAGTTCGATATTACTGAAACGTGGAAACAAAGCAGTAAGTCCATTGACGTCATATTTTAGAAAGAAGACCATTACGTCAGTCTCTTTGTCCATAAGATGACGTCATGGACGTACTGTGTTTTGCCAATACACGCACACACACACGTCAGTTTCGTAAACATTTTTAACTAGGACACCCCCCCCCCCCCGCCTCTCCAGGCCTTTTTTTTAAAAAATGAAATCCCAGCTGTATGTTATGAAAGTGATGTGACCGGCCCCCGTAGTGTAGTGGTTAGCACTTCGGATCATGGACCGGGAGACCCGGGTTCGAATCCCAGCCGAGGCAAGCGGGATTTTTCCTACCTAGGTCGGCTCCTGCCCAGAGCGGGTGTGCTATGGGCCCGATGGGGAGGCTGTTGCCCCACACCCGAGCTTCACCCACTTCACGGGTGCGTCTTTGGGGGTGCTTCCCTTAGTATGACACGTATTATGATGTGGATGATTACACGGCCGGCACCGCAGGTGCCGTAGTTCCCGGGCCTGGTTTATGCCGGGATATTTTGTACTATGACAGGAAGCGTGGAATGCGGCCCTGTCCCGCAGTCCCAAACCACATGGACCTCCATAGCATCATCTTACTATCATCCTCATCTTCATCATCATGCATAATAAAAATTGCCCCAGCCTCCGAGTCCTCCTTGGGTTTCACCCATGACCTGGGAGGAACACCACTGGAGCTGGCAAAGTGTTGGGGCAGCAAAAAAAAAAAAAAAAAAAAATGAAAGTGATGTGTGTGTGTGTGTGTGTGTGTGTGTGTGTGTGTGTGTGTGTGTGTGTGTGTGTGTTTCTCCGTGTGTTTGTGTGTAATTGAAATTGTAGAGCGCTACATAACTACTACGCTATATAAAAGCAATATAATTATTATTATTATTGTGCAGCCTTTGCAGAGTACCGGCGTGGGGAACGGAAGTTCTCCTTCAGAAACGAAACGAAACGAAATGCCTTAACGTCCTACTAAACATGCCGCACGGCATGTCTCCTGTGGTCATTGTGGTCACTGGAATTGCTGGGTTATCAAAGTGACTGACCAGGATGCTGTCGGCATTTCGGCCGTTTGGGGCTGAATGTAGATAAGACACGGAAGAGACTTGTGTTCCTGGACATGGCAGTACTGGCCAGATTAAGCATACACGTAGGTCAAGCGAACTATAACATCCCTCAAAACGCCACCACATAGGTCACACACACACACACACACACACACACACACACACACACACACACACACACACACACACACACACACACACACACGAGATCGCACGCACACACACACACACACACACACACACACACACACACACACACACACACACACACACACACACACAAGCAAAAACCAATAAAAAAAGTAATGAATCACTTTACTGCACATTCTTCATGGGGATGTACATGCATATATATACATACATATCCACAAATGAAACCAGTGACATTTACCTTGATACGGGTATGGGGCAGTATGGTTAGCGCGTTACTGTTCAGTGGAGGTTGTTTGTTTTTTTTTTTTTTGGGGGGGGGGGGGCGGGGGGGGGGGACCTCAGTTGCATGCAGCACCGCTTAAAGCCCCCCCCCCCCCCCAAAAAAAAAAGAAAAAAAAAAGAAAAAGAAAAAAAAGAAGTTCTTTTTCCTTCTTTTTTCCCCCCTCCTTTTTTTTGGGGGGGGGGGGGGGGCGGGGGGGGGGGACCTCAGTTGCATGCAGCACCGCTTAAAGCCCCCCCCCCCAAAAAAAAAAGAAGAAAAAAAAAAAAGAAGAAAAAAAAAGAAGTTCTTTTTCCTTCTTTCCTCCCCCCTCCTTTTTTTTATCTGGAGTTCTCTCTGTGGTTCCGGTAAATTATATGCACATGTATATATTCATAATACAAATGAAAGACCGCAATAGACGACTCCACTCCTGCTAACCAAACATGGGCAAGCCCCCAGAATTCAGCCAGTCGCGTGCCGCGGCACGGTCTGCAAAACTTTCCTGCCAGACACTGCAAAGAGGGAAGCACGTGTAGTTCGATATTACTGAAACGTGGAAACAAAGCAGTAAGTCCACTGACGTCATATTTTAGAAAGAAGACCATTACGTCAGTCTCTTTGTCCGTAAGATGACGTGACGTCATGGACGAACTGTGTTTTGCCAATACACGCACACACAGGGTAAAGGGGCGGGAATTACCGAGTGGAGTCGTTTAAACATTGTATGCACACACGAAAAAAAAAAAAAAAAAAAACCCTCCCACAAAAACCCATGCCATTTTCTTACATCCACCACCCGCGACAGTTTCAGTAAACAGAATTTCGGTAACCCGAGCAAGCACGTACTGATGAATGTATAGTGATAAAACTACCATTTCTGAGCTTAACAAGACTGCTGTGCGAGTTTCTGATTTCATATTTAAATTATTCGTCCCTTTTCCCAGCTTATAAGTAGGCGTGTGTGTGTGTGTGTGTGTGTGTGTGTGTGTGTGTGTGTGTGTGTGTGTGTGTGTGTGAGAGTGTGTGTGTGTGTGTGTGTGTGTGTGTGTGTGTGTGTGTGTGTGTGTGTGTGTGTGTGTGTGTGTGAGTGTGTGTGTGTGCAACCTTTATTTTGGCTGGTATGATGGATCCTGATATGCTGAGTTTTTTGGGTTTTTTTTCATGCAATAATGTGGATAGAAACTTTTTTTTAGGGCTAGTAAATTGCAGATGAGAGAGACACGGGGGAGGGGGGAAGGAAGGGGGGGAGAGAGAGAGAGAGAGCGCGCGCTGGCGACGATGGCAAGTTTACATCCAACGGATTTTACAACGAAACAGTTTCACACAGGACCGCTATGAGGGCTGACTACAAACCGAAGCACCGACACCACAAACTTTTTAGGCCACCAACCAAACGACAACAAAATATGACAAAAAAAATGAATAAGGACCGGTTGATAATGGGTGTTTGAAAGCCAAGCAAACAATAAAACGAAGAGGAAAAAATCAAGAATAAACTTGTCATGGATTATCAGTTTCACAACGATAATGCATTGTGTCTGCGACAGGGAGATAATCCCCAAAAACCGGTGAAGAAGAAGCCGCCACACAATGGAGAGTTACGTCCCGTGGGCTCACAAAGCCATAATTATGAAAAAGGTTACCGATAGCTTTATGGTACAGTATTGCTGAAAGACCTTTGTACAATGAACTATGTACATCATTTCATGCCATGATTATTTACACACACACACACACACACACACACACACACACACACACACACACACACACACACACACACACACACACACACACACACACACCGGGGCACTGACACGCACTGAAACAGAGAGAGAGAGAGAGAGAGGAACTTCACTGAATTTGTACGCAAAATATATCAATACTTATGAACACAATCCACTCACTCACTCACTCACTCACTCACTCACTCACTCACTCGCACGCACGTACGCACACGCACACGCACGCACGCAAGTACGCACACGCACGCACAAACTCAATCAGTCCGTTAGTCCATTAGTTTGTGAGGAGATAAATGCATCATTAACACGTTCATACTTCTGGAAAACCAGTTGTTCACCGTGTGAAAAAATTGAGACCGAGATGCTGTTTACACCGACTTGTCAATTTTACTGGGCTGAAAGCCGCGATCCGGGCTCAACCATGCTACGGACCAGGGTTGAATCCGGCTCCAGGGCCAACCACAGACGTATAGAGATAGACGCACCGCGGTGCCGGAAAAGTGACGCCGCGGCGCGCCACGTTGCTAGTACCTGGAAGTGCCAGCTGTTTACATAGCGCGCATAGCACTGGTCAGACGCTATCAGCTGTTTACATAGCGCGCATAGCATTGGTCCGCTTTACCTTACGCCACATTTCTGATGACGTCTTTCTAAAGAACTTTGTATTTCGAACGAGGCGTCCTATACACAGAGCCTCTGAGTTCTGGTATTAGTAAGATGGCCGCGATAGCGACACTCGCAAGCAGCGGTGGCAGCGTGCGGCGGTGCGTCTATCTCTTTACGTCTGTGGGGCCAACCCGCATTTCAGATCTAAACATACAGTTGCCGGGCGTCACGATATGATGCTTTCGTCAAGGCATGACGGCGTGGACATGACGTCATTGTCAGGGGTTAGGCTTGCAGACCAACAAAAATCATCACAAACTAGCACACTCGCCAAACACGGTTCCGTCTCCAAACACACACCAAACATGACCCCACGGTCAATTTGTGTCCCTACGCCAGGTAAGCCGCTCTGGTTGAGCCGGGGAGCCGGGGTGGCCGAATGGTAGAGCGTTGGACTTTTATGCTCGGGTCGTGAGTTCGTATCCCGGCTGGGGCCAAATACGTGTGCTGGCTTTTTCATCGTTGCCCCGTCTTTGATATCACCCATATGTGGTGGAAAAGGACGTTAAACCCCCAAACAGCCACCCGCCCAAACACCCTCTAGTTGAGCCTGGTTGCGGTGTGAACAGCCTTCGTGTCTCGTACGTGAGTATAAACTGTACACTTGAAAACCGTTACTCATCACCGTCCGCCGGGTACAAGGATAGTAAGGTCTACTACATAATTATGTAGTACAATGTTTTGGCAGTTACTCGAAGTAAGTTCCCGGCCTGCAGCAGTCAAAATGTCCAATCTTTAACTTAGACGACCGTGCCGATGTGTAGTTTAGGTGTTGTCATCCTGAGAACACGTCACCAGCGGCCCGCCCTTCTCGTCGCACGTGGCCACGTGACCACGGGCTGCTCTGACGTCAGAAGTCACGTGACCCGCAGCACGTGCGCCCTGCCGGACCCTCTCCTGCCCCTCCTCGTCGGCCCGGCCCCAGGGCTCCGCATAGTAAGCACTTGTTCCTGATACATATCCAGTATGGTCTGCAGTGAAGGAATGATTACATATTCCATGTCACGAATTAGCTGAACTGGCTGAATTCTACAGGCTTGAACTATTTTCATTGATAGGAGTGGAATCATCTTTTGCTTACTTTAACTACTTGTTGACGCGTCTACTGATAATCAGCAAACACCAGTTTCGTCCCTTGACGACGCGTCATTGATTCGAAAGTAAGCAATATGATTTGTTTCATATCAAAGTTATATCACTAGAAAAAGAAAGGGCCCGTATGTTATGGTCGACGTTAGGGCTTTTAGCCCCGGGTAAGAGTATAACCTCGAACTAAACTAGCTCTAGGGTTAAAATATTTTTTTTTTTAAATCAGGAAGCGGGTCCATTCCAGGAAGGCGCCTAAGCCGTTACAGAAGGATTTTCTTCCTTTCTTCGCTTCCTTTTTTATTTTTTTTTAAATTTAATTTTGTTTTTGGGTTTCTTTTGTCCTAGTCTGGGTTAGGCCCGTAACCATGGGTTAAATTAACCTCGACTTTTACATAAGGGGCCCTGAACTTTCAAATGATATCAACAAACTTTTTGCGCTACAAAAACTGTATTTGCTGTTAAAAAAAAATCGAAAAAAAAAGCGTCACAGAGAATGCGCCTTGAAAGAGTTAAATCAAAGAAGCTGTTTGATCTGCTGATCGCCGCACACATACTCACCCATCGGTGTCTGGTATCGGACCAGCAGGGCCGGGTTGCGTGGGGGTGTGTTGGGGGCCGGATGGGCGGGGGACTGGGAGGGGGTGTCGCGGAGAAGCCCCCCGAACTTGCGGTCCTTGTCGGCCGGGAAGATGGGTTTGGCGTACAGGTCATCTCGTATCGGCGTCCTCGGTTCATCGTACTGCCAGGATTGGCTACTGCTGCTGTTGCCTGCAACACAATCAGGTCCCGCCATTAAAAACAGTGATCGCGCTAGGCATTTTCCAAACCGGTACGACGTCACAGTAAACAAACCTACTCGCACGCGAACCGGTAGGCCAGTCACGGAAACCAGTAACTAATTTTGCCACCGAAAATCTGCCGACGAATGCAGCGATAAGTTAATTGCTAACTGTAACTGTTACGGTGTTTGTCAATTAATTAAGTGACAGGCGTCATACACTCACTACTACATCTCGGCACGGCTCTCTCTCTCTCTCTGACTCAGAGACTTTTTTTTCTCTCTTTTCCTTTATTTTTGAAACCAGTCAAACAAAATAAGAACCGGTAGGTTCTACCAGCTACTGATTTTCCAACCAGTATTTTCCTTTTCAAACCAGTATTTTACCGGTAATTACCAGTTAAATCCATCCCTGTTAAAGCCTGCTCTAACTGGGTACAGCGCGCGAAACACACATGTGCACATCACAGGCGTCGCGCTCGGTGTGTCTACTAACTACAAAACTGAACGCAGCTGTGCTCGGTGACAAACCGATTGAAGATGCACTGTCCGCCATGTTTGCGCGCCGAGTGACGTAGTACAGCCAATCAGAATCTGTTGTGGAAACCACAGTCACAGTTGTGGCTGTTTGAAATGCAGGTTGCTGTGATGACGCCACAGCGGCGGAAACCCCCCAAATCACAACTGTGTCACAACTGTGGACAGCACTGTGGCGCTCCGCAGTGCCCAGTTAAGAGCCGGCTTAAGTGTCCGATCTCGACCACCTCCTGCTCACTGTATGTTAAAATTAGTTAAAAAGAACAAGCCACTGCATACCAGTGTGTGTGTGTGTGTGTGTGTGTGTGTGTGTGTGTGTGTGTGTGTGTGTGTGTGTGTGTGTGTACTACCCTCATTCTGGCTTGCTGATCTGTATTAATATTCAGGAACTTCCAAAGCCCACCCACGGCATTGTCATCATGCTTTACATCATTGATTATCTCCGAAGGGGCAGATGCGGTGTGGGCAGGCGTGTTGGCGAGATTGGATTAAGTTGGCTGTGGAAGGGATCGAGGCTGATCGAGTTTGCTTTACTGTCCACCAGGGGGCGATCGGGCCGCCATGATTGCGAGGCTCAAAAACCCGGCAACTCTTTCTGGGCTGGGAGTCAGCGCCATGTGCATGGCACTGATGGCAGCTTATGAAGAAGACTGTGATCATAACGCACGGCGGGTGTTTCTTTCAGCATCAGTAAACTTTAATCTGGGTACGTGTTCACATCAGACCCACACGCCCATAAACAGTGAGATGGGGAAAACGTGTGTGTGTGTGTGTGTGTGTGTGTGTGTGTGTGTGTGTGTGTGTGTGTGTGTGTCTCGGGCAGCCCCCAGACATCCGTCACATTGTGAACGGCTGTGAAGGCCTGCCCGCCAGCCTCCAGTCAGTCTGTGTGACCTGAGAGACAGACACTCACTGAAGACTGCAGACTTCCTCACGCCACACCAAGCCCTTGGTGATAGGCCAGTGAGAATCCTTGCCGACGCGATCGTCAGATCAGACCTGACAAAATGGTTCTAACACCAAAGAGCGAAAGGACACCTTAGTGATGATCCAAAGGTAAAAGCATGGATGACAGAACAGACCGAGGCACTGAAAAACAACCCACACCAGGCATCTGAGACCCAAGCAGAGAACCTCTGACGTTGCCCAAAGCAAAGCAAAACAACCCTCATCCACCCCAAAGACACTCGCCCAGCCAAGCAGCCAAAGACACATGCCAGGAACAACTTGTCCTTAAGGGCTAAAAGCCATAGGACGTAAAGCAAGCTAATGATGATGATGACGGCCCACGTTCACTCGCTCTGTGTGTGTGTGTGTGTGTGTGTGTGCGTGTGTGCATGTGCGTGCGCGTACATGCGTGCTTGACGTTGTGTGCGCACGCAAATATGACAACCCCACTACCGACCAGACACTCTGCAAGCAACCACAACCATTTCCGAACAGTCGGTTCCTGAAGAAGCTAGGTCGGCACTAAAATCCAAAATAACTTGCGCAAGGATCCCAGACCGCGGGTAACTTCCTAATCCTGCACTATCCGCAGGAAGTCCCACATGAAATACGGCCGTACGAAAAAGGAAAATCTCCCGCTAGCCTTGACAGAGGCAAGATTCGTATCAGAAGATCAACACCTATTTCATTTTTAGCCCGCGCGCAAAACAGGGGCAACCCTGACAGGCAACGACTGGTGACCTGCCAGTTCGTTTCCCAGAGTGCCTCACGCGCTTCCTGTCACGTGTCAATCAGGGGCAATTACTCCCGTTAATTTTCAAGAGTGGACTGCTCTTGCGTTGAAGTTTGGACAGCTTAATTCTTTTTTCTGGCTTCGGGTGATTTCTTCACCAACGCATTTAGTCAAAATGGCCTGGCGTTTTTCCTGTGCTACGGGTAATCAAAATTTTCGACGATGGTAGTTTTCACGTAAAGTCGTATGTTTGAAATGATAAGAGCATGCATACGTCATTGCATTGTAACAACGTGTTAGTAAGCCTGAAGTTTTTTTTTTTTTAAATAAAATAAACGACCCATTTTTTTCAAACCGACCAACCGAGAAGCGTGGAGTTTTTCCTGAACCATTAAAATTAAAAACAAACAAACAAACAAACAAACAAACAAACAAACAAACAAACAAACAAACAAACAAACAAACAAACAACCGACTCATTTCTACCGTTTGGGGAAAAAAAACAACAACTATGACCCGTGAAAAAAAAATCAACAACAACAACAACAACAACAACATCATCATCATCTCTTTCTCTCTCTCAGTTACCCACACACCCAACCCACCCTCTCTCTCTCTCTCTCTCTCTCACACACACACACACACACACACACACACACACACACACACACACACACACACACACACACACACCACCACCACCACCACCACCACCAACAACAACAACAAAACCAGTTGCCTGTTGATGGGCTTCGTACCTTGCCACAAAACGACTCTTACTGACGCGATAAGTAATGCAACGTATAGTGACGCGCGCACGCTCACATATCAACCATACCCCCATACGACTTTACATCACACGTACTTGCAAGAAGTCGGTCCCCGAAACCTTCGAATTGCTGTAGCACGAGAAAAGCACTCTGCCATTTTGACTGCCCCTCCTCGCCTCCCCAATATTATTGTGACCTGTCAGCTGAACATATGCGCGTTTAGTACCTACGCTATTTCTGGAAGTGCAGAAAGTGGGATGGAAGAGTTTACGCAGGCATAAGACTGGGTGGGAGGAGGCGTTGAAATTATCGATGGAATCAGTTCAGTCAGCTTACTAGTTATCCAGGTGATAAATTTAGCTGGGCTATTTGCACAAAGTATTGGCTTTTAGCGACATGTGAACTCTTTGGCCTGAACGTTACGAGGAAACACACAGACAGACAGACAGACAGACAGACAGACAGACAGACAGACAGACAGACACACACACACACACACACACACACACACACACACACACACACACACACACAACACCACCCCCTCCCCCCCCCCATAAAAAAACCCCAAACAAACCCAAAAAAACCAAAACAAAAACCCAAACCAACAAACAAAACAAACAAACAAAAAACAAAACAACAACAACAACCAAAACAAAACAAAAACAACAACAACCCTCCCCAAAACAACAACAACAACAAAACACCACCACCACCACCAACAACAAAATAAGTAAAAGAAGAACCCCGCCCCAGAAACAACAACAACAACAAAAAAAAACACCCCCCCCCTCCCAACCCCCCCCCCCCCCCAAGAAAAAAAACAAAAAAACCAAACAAACAAAACAAAACAAAACAAAAATAACAAACAAACAAACAAAACCCCACAAAAAACAACAACCAAAAAACAACAACTAGAACAACAACAACAACAAAACCACAACAACGACATAACACAAAACAAAACAAAACAAAACAAACAAAGAAACAAAAAACAAACCCGTTGACATAAGGACATCACAAGTCGACGTTTCATAACCTTCATCAGGTCAAAAACTAGAGACATCTCTTGAAAATAAGAAAAGAATGAGAAAAAAAAGAAAAAAAAAGCCCAAGGCACGACTTAACTCATTTGTGACGGAACACTTCGATCAAAGGTTCAGCCACGCATCGCCCACGGCTCATCATAATTGGATTCTCCCTCCATTTTTCATTAAGTACACAAATCAGTTGAACTTGTCAAGTGTGTATGTCTTCAGTAAAGCTTGCTAGCGAGTTTTGTTTTTAACATGTATGTCAGTTTAGTGCACTTCTGTGGGGAGGGGGGAGGGGATGGGGGTGGAGGCAGGCCTGGGCAAGGGCAGTGTTGAGACGACGGCTAACGTGGTGTGTGTGTGTGTGTGTGTGTGTGTGTGTGTGTGTGTGTGTGTGTGTGTGTGTGTGTGTGTGTGTGTGTGTGTGTGTGTGTGTGTGTGTGTGTGTGTGTGTGTGTGTGTGTGTGCGCGCACGCGCGCGCGCGCGCGAGAGAGAGCAGAGTATAAGCAGCTTTAGTGCACTTGCCAGGAGGCAACAAAAACTCCGATTAATTTGTTTTAGAGAGAAATTCTGTGCGCTGTCATTTTGTCTCACGTGATCACAGAGACTCGTTAACGACAAAATGAAAAATGAAATTGAAAATGAAAAGCTGTCCATCTCCGCTAATATATATATATACTCTCTGTCTCTGTCTGTCTCTCTCTCTCTCTCGTGTGGACCTCACAGACGCGTGTTGTCATTTTGTGAAGGAGAAGACCGTAAAAGGGGAAGCCTACAGGGAAAAACAATTTGTGAGATGAAATGACCGGGCCTCAGGACGAGCACGACACAGACCAGGCCTCCCCGTCTCTCAGCTTTGCTCTCTTGGAAATTACTTGTCGCGGAAATAGGGGTCTGACGAATGTGTCGTGTGTGTGTGTGTGTGTGTGTGTGTGTGTGTGTGTGTGTGTGTGTGTGTGTGTGTGTGTGTGTTGTGTTGTGTTGTGTTGTGGTGTGTGTGTGTGTGTGTGTGTGTGTGTGTGTGTGTGTGCGTGCGCGCGCCCTGAGGATGGGAGGTGGGGGAGAAAGAGAGGCTGTTTAGAAATAACTTACCACGGCATAAGGACATGCCCAATATGCGAAAGGGGTGGGGGTGGGGTGTTGTGGGGTGGGGTGAGGAGGTGATAAGGTGGGAGAGGAGGAGGGGGGGGGGGAAGGGTGAGGGGGAGGGGTTGATGATGTTGGAGGGGGGGGGGGTAGAGGTCCCTGAAGGAACAAAATAATATAATTGGATGACAGAAAACGTTTCGAAAAAAAAAAACCAAAAAAACAACAAACAAAAAAAAAAAAAAAAAACCTGCACACCGCCAAACTCAAACCCACACGCAAGACAATGCTCACAGTAACACTGGCGGCCATTACTCGCGAACGGGAAGAAAATTGCTCCGTGATTGCTCCTGTCTCAGTGTCTGCGTCATTTTAGCCGTTCAAATGTGCGGGCCTGGGTGGTAATGGTCGCGAAAATGGACAGCGAAAACTGTCCTAATAAGGCACTCTTTCGTTATACAGCATAGATTAACGCAGAGTGATTCGAAATTCACAATTTGCGTCATTTGCGCTCTCCCAATTTTTTTTTTCTCTCTCTCTCTCTCTTTTCGCAGTAACACTCTAAACTAGGTAAATCCTGCTCTTAACTGTACACAGCGCGCGAAACACACATGTGCACATCACAGTCGTTGCGCTCGGTGTGTCTACTAACTACAAAACTGAACACAGCTGTGCTCGGTGACAAACCGATTGAAGATGCACTGTCCGCCATGTCTACCGAGTGACGTAGTACAGCCAATCAGAATCTGTTGTGGAAACCACAGTCACAGTTGGGTTATTTGACATCCGAGTTGATGTGATGACACCACAGCGGCGGAAACCTCCCGAATCACAAACTGTGTCACAACTGTGGACAGCACTGTGGCGCTCCGCAGTGCCCAGTTATAATTAAGAGCCGGCTTTAAGGTTATATGATTGTGTTGTACAACGTGTAATGCGCATAATGGAACATTTCGAACCGCACATGAGCCTATCCCCACGTTTTTGACTCATCTGGAGCGAAGCTTTGGCTTCGAGGGTAAGAAGAGTACATCCGGGTATTTTCTTTAACAGGTGTTGTTATAAACAGGGTTTGTGCAAGGAGTCAGCCTTGGAGTGAAGTATTAACACATTTTATACCGGGCAAGGGTATCCCCCGTTTGTTTGTTTGTTTGCTTGTTTTTTTTTGTTTTTTTTTAACTCTTTTTCGATTTTGGCCCTGTATGCGAGACTGAGGGTTCCTTGAGGGCTCTTACTGCAGCAAACACGAGTATCATAATCAAAGTGCAACACTCCAAATAGGCCAAATTTAAGTTCAATGCAGACAATGAATTAATTTTGATTTTTTTTAAAAAAGACAGGTCACCGGTGCACAACCCCAAACTTTGTTGGTACACCGGCCCCCGTAGTGTAGTGGTTAGCACTTCGGACCATGGACCGGGAGACCCCGGTTCGAGTCCCAGCCGAGGCAAGCGGGATTTTTCCTACCTAGGTCGGCTCCTACCCAGAGCGGGTGTGCTGTGGGCCCGATGGGGAGGCTGTTGCCACACAGCCGAGATTCACCCACTTCACGGGTGCGACTTTGGGGGTGCTTCCCTTGGTATGACACGTCTTATGATGTGGATGATTACACACCGGCACCGCAGGTGCCGTAGTTCCCGTGTCAGGTTAACGCCTGGATATTTATGACGGGAAGCGTGGAATGCGGCCCTGTCTCGCAGTCCCAAACCACACGGACCTCCATAGCATCATCTTACCATCATCTTCATTTCCATCATATTGCATAATAAAAATTGCCTCAGCTTCCGAGGCCTCCGTGGATTCCACCCATTACCTGGGAGGAACACTACTGGAACTGGCAAAAGAGTTGGGGCAGCCAAAAAACAACAACAACAACAACAACAACAACAACAACAACAACAACAACAAACCTTTCTTTTAGGTAACAGGTAATGCCGAAATAACAACCTTTTAAATTTTCTTTTTGGAAATAACGATGAAATGAAAGTCGGAAAAGACTACTTTCTCACTGACGTCACTATACTTACCTCTGAATCGGAGAGCGATAAGGGCGATGGTTAAAATGACGAAGAAGACGAGAAGCAGCAAGCCGACAATGACTGCGCTGGTCGGTACCTGTAATTCTGAAGAGGAAACACCGTGCACGGGCATTAGTCAAGATGGCGGGGAGATTTTGGGGTGCTACCTCCACCACCCCTCCTCAGTCCCATTATCATCATCATTATCATCGTTATCCGTCTGTTTACGTCATCATCAGTATCGGGCAGCGCCAAAATGGTATAGTCCCCTAATGCAGTTACTATCATTATTATGGAAATCGCCGATAAATTGCCATAGGATAACGACTCTGACGTCACAAATCACCCCACATTAACCATAGTAAACGAGGAAAAGCCCCTCCCCCCCCTCCCCCCCCCCCCCCCCCCCTCTCCCATCAAACCCCTACCTTCCATCCTTTCCGTCTCTGACCATAGAAATATGTTTGTTTTATATATATTCCATGCAGTGACGGTACCCAGTCTGACCTCAGTATCCGATAAAAAGACCCATCAATATTCTAGGAAACCCCACCTCTACACACACACACACACACACACACACACGCACGCACGCACGCACGCACGCACGCACGCACACACACACACCTCTTCCCCGTAGACAAAAGACCCGCATCCCACCCCCTTCCCCCTCCCCCGAGATAGGTCTGCCATTATCTAGTTAGCGGCGGTGACTTCAAAGGTAATAGGCCAATCACTGTACCGCCATTTGATCATTACTGTCACTGATTTCTGCTAACGAAGACTGCAGAAAGTCTGCTTTTTCTTCCGTCTTGCCTCTTAATCGTTTGAGGAGGCGTTTTCCCCAGAGAAAGAGAGAGAGAGAGAGAGAGAGAGAGAGAGAGAGAGAGAGAGAGAGATAGACTGACTAACTGACTGACTGACTGAAACGTTTATTTCAGGATAAAGACTTGTAGGCATGGTCTGCCTATCTTACAAGCTGTCCTGCTAATCTAGGAACACTAAAAATTCAAGGTTAACATGACAAAAAGTATACCTGGCACAATAGGAGTAAATCTAATAAGAAAATAGGGAGGAAAAAAAAGAATTAAACATGCACAGATAGAAAGAAGCGCAAGAAATTCTAAGGAAACACAGAGAGAGAGAGAGAGAGAGAGAGAGAGAGAGAGAGAGAGAGAGAGAGAGAGAGAGAGAGAGGCTGTTCATAACTTACTTTCGTCTGGTTCAATCACCTCTGAAGCTATGGGGAGATCTGCAACTGAAACAATAATACTACAAATAATAATAATACTTTTTAGGGCGCCTATTCCAAAGAACTCTACGCGCTTAAAACACACACACACACACACACACACACACACACACACACACACACACACACACACACACACACACACACACAGGCTCTTGAGGAACGCTAGCCGCCAAGCAGCGGCTTTTAGTACAACGGCGTCAAACTACATTTTAGTCAAGAAAACCATTTTTCAGGACCAGGGCCCGTATGTAAAAGTCGAGGTTAATTTAACCCACGGCTACGGGCCTAACCCAGACTAGGACAAAAGAAACCCAAAAGCAAAATTAAATAAGAAAGGAAGCGAAGAAAGGAAGAAAATAAATCCTTCTGTAAGGGCTTAGGCACCTTGCTGGAATGGGCCCGCTTCTTGGTTTAAAATTTTTTTTTTTAACCCTAGAGCTAGTTTAGTTCGAGGTTAGACTCTAACCCAGGGCTAAAAGCCATAACCTCGACTATTACATACGGGCCCTGAAAACTGAGCAGTTTACATTTACCCATATACACCCCGTGCACAGCACTCATTTACTTTTGACAAGACCGTGTTCCGTCAGTTAATACTTTGACAGCATCACCCATTCTCGTTCTACCATCGCGATGAGACGCCGGGGCCAGGACACTGCAGTCACCGACAAAGACACCGCTTTGTGCACGTGCGTCTCGTTCGCTCATCAATCTTCATTATCAGCCAAGCAGAGATTGAAAATCGATGATTCAAATCTAGCGCGCTGTAGGGGGGGAAAAAAAAGGAATCAAGCGAGTGTATGGGGCGCCAAGTGCACACTACCACCAGTACGGTGTAAGTTCAGTTCAGTTCAGTTCAGTGTGCTCGGTTTAGTTCAAGACGCTGACTGTGCTTAGAAAAGCCCACAGGCGTAAGGACACAAATTGACCGTGG